>JACCGJ010010873.1:0-26578 GCA_013407085.1 Atriophallophorus winterbourni | reverse complement strand
TACTTGGATCAAATAAATAATTTGCAAATATAGGGCAAATTGTCATTCGCCTTGCAACATCGATATTTTTAATGCAAACGAAGTGAACATGATTAAATTGTATGTATAAGAATAAAGGCGAAATGCGATAAACTAATGCGGAAAATATAAATGAATAAAAAAGGTTTTCGCGTCAAATATTTCAAATCTATGTTAAAATAGAGTCGTAATAAAGTCGTAATATCATAAAAGATATTGAGCTTTTAAGGAAAATAAACGTCTTTTCCCATTAGTTTCCAAGACAGTTGATGAAGGCGTGTGGGTAGAGGTCTTTTACTTAGACTTTAGTAAGGCCTTCGACTCGATTAGTCACAGGTTCATAGGGATGAAGCTCGAGACCAAAGGCATATCTAGTTAGCTTCACGACCGGATAACCAATTTTCTTCGTGATAGAACCTTCAGGTTTGTATAGGCAATACTACCTCTGAATTTGCACAGTTACCTGTGGGGTCCAACAAGGTTCAGTATTAGGCCCAATACTCTTTCTAATCCTCATTGATGATCTGACATCGCAGTTGTCATTTCCCTGCAACATGTTTACAGATGACGTCAAATTCACCGCATCCAGTGATCACGGTGGTTTCAAGGTTGTCACGGCCGGAGCGGTTTTGGGTATAACTTCCCTATTCCAAAAATACTCCAATGGCACGCGTCTCATATAGACTCTGACAACCAAGTCCAACTACTGACCTGCCCGCGTGGTCCTGTGTGACCCGGCGGAACTGCATCTATTGACAGGAGAGAGGGCGAAAGCTGATTAGTGGCGCCTAAAAACCAGCATGCTTGGGGCAGGTGGAGCTCGTAACTCAATGAAGGCGGTCCACCTAGGGTAAGGAAAACACTTATCTGAAACCATCATTGCCTCATGGATGCATCCAATCATTTAAAAGGCTCCAGGAGTCAACCTCGAGGAAATATTCAGAGCCGAAGTCCCGTTAGGCAGTTCGAAGTTTATTCAACTTCCTCCTGCCAGCTCCTGCGACCGCATCGTTGTAAAAAAGTATCAGCCTAGCTGTTCCTTTGGTTCCAATGGTGCTGTGGAGAGGAAGCACTTGCTGCATGGGCAACAGCTAGTTCTCCATATTAAACTGTCCTGGCGTACATCACAACGCACCAATGAAGAGGACACTCAATTCCGCTTCTACGGAAAATAACACGGAAAGCAGCAGATATCGGTTAAATGCTATGGCTCGACTGGCGTAGAGCTTAGTGCCTGGGGCTGCTTTCGACGGTGGGAGAGACTTGCAGGTCTCATTGTACGGCTACCGCCTGCCACAATCTGGTCAGCCCCCAGGCAATAAGGAGCCGTCTCGCCACGGTCTGCTAACCTCATTGGGTGCATGAGGATTTAGAATCAACCGACAAGCAGACTGTTTTTAATCCGTACCAGCGAATCGAAATAATAAAGAACAAAGGTCAGTTCTGAAACTGGGAACCTGGAACGTCCAGTCCATGCTTCCAGGACGACGTCTCGAATATCAGAGGCGTAAGAAAGACAGCCGTGTAACAATGAACTGATGGGGCTGAATGTCAACGTGGCTGCACTACAAGAGAAGCGATTACCAGACACACGTAAAATAACAGAAAGAGATTAAACATTTTGTGGAAATGAAGAGGTTCCGATGAGCCTTGACTGCATGGAGTTGGGTTTGCCGTGCGAAACGACTTTTTAAATGCAACAGAAACAAGCAGCAGTGGGAGCGAAAGGATTTGGAATTTAGATATAAGGTGCATTACTGGTAACATTACGTTAGTCAACGTTTATGCACCAACGCTCTCTGTGACGCCTGATGAGAAGGACGCTTTTTATCAAAAACTCGCAACTGTCCTCAAAACCGTGCCACAGAATAACTGTGTAGTGGTATTGGGTGATTTCAATGCTAGAGTTGGTGTGGATTACGAATCTTGGCAAAACTGTCTCGAGAGGTTCGGTGTAGGTAAAAACAAATTAAAATGGACAACGCCTTTTAGAATTGTGTACACAGTTCAGCCTTTGTGTCAGTAACAACTTTTTCAAACAAAACCACAGCATAATGTCTCTTGGAAACATCCTCGCTCTAAGCATTGGCATCAGCTTGATCTTATTCTTGTTAGGCGCACTAATTTTGGAAGCGTGCTCCTCAGCAGATCAATCAAATCGCAGACTGCGATACTGATCATTCACTGGTCTGTGCAAAACTGAAGCTTCCCCACACAAGATTTCACCGCCCCAAATTTTCTGCTCAGCCTAGCATAGACGTCACTCGCATGTGTGAACCTAATCTAACTGCGCTATTCGCAAAAGCATTCACAGCCGAGTTCAGCAAGACAACCCAACTCGAATCGCATTCCGAAAACTGGTAATCGATAAAAAAGTTGCATATGTCGAGTCGCACTTTCCACTTTCGGTCCGAAGAAAGCTCGAACGATCGACTGTTCCGAAGCACAAGCTTCTGAGATGACTGCTGTGTTGGATGAGAAACGGTCAGCATTCTTGAGGCTCAATGGTATGCCAAAAGATTATAACTTACGACTTTTAAGAGGAGCTAGAAATAAGGTGCAACAGACTGCACGGCGATGTGCAAACGACTATTGGACTGAGATTATCCTCAATATCCAAAAAGATGCGGATAGCGGAATTTTCACGGTATGTATGATGGGATCTAGAGAGCCATTTGCCCAAACAAACTCAAAACGGCTCATATTAGGTCTGTATCTGGTAACCCGGTTGTCGATAAAACTCAACAGATGGAAATATTTTTAGAGCACTTTTCCTCTCTCTACTCTAGGGACAGTACGGTTCTACCACATGCACTTGAAAATGTCGAGCCGTTGACGACTATTGAATATCTAGATACTCCACCTACCCTTGATGAGCTCAATAAGGCAATCGACCGCTTAGCGAATAAGAAGGCCCTGGTGGCGACGAAATTACACCCGAGCTCATCAAATGCTGTAGAGCAGCATTATTACAACCTCTTCACCATTTGCAGTGCTGGCAGGAGGGGTTTGTCCCAGAAGAGATGCGAGATACAAAGACACAAATCTCAATGTGTATTTCGCTAGGGAAGATCAACCGTTGACATGATCTTCTCTATGAGACAACTTCACGAAAATTGTCGGGAACAGCGCATGCCATTATACGCTGTTTTTATTGATTTATCGAGGGCAATCGACCACGTCGAAAGGGAGGGTCTTTTCAAAATGCTTGATCTGATAAGCTACCAAACAAAGGTGCTTAATTTCGTTATTTCTTTCCACTCAAGCATGAAAGGATCAGTCCATTTTAACGGTTGCAGTTCAGAAGCCTTTGAAATTCGCCGAAGCGTTAAACAAGGATGTGTTCTTGTTCGCACACTTTTCGGCATTTTCTTTGCTCTGCTTCTGAAGGACGTTTTCAGGACGAGGACAGAAGGCATTTACATACGCGCGCGAAGTGATGGCAAGCTTTTCAACCTGATCCGGTTGAAAGCACAAACCAAAGTTCGGGAAGTGCTAATCCGTGACCTGTTGTTTGAAAACGATTCAGCCTTTATTGCTCACTCCGAAGAAAACCTACAGTCGCTAATGGACTGTTTTTCGTCGGCATGCAAAGCCTTTGGGCTAACGAACAGCATGAGCAAGACGAACGTCCTTGGTCAAGGGACTGTATCGCCTACAAACATCACTGTTGAAAACTATCAGCTTGTACCAGTACATTATTTCACATATCTTGGTTCAAAAATTGCGGATAACCTCTCGCTTGACACGTAGATTGATAAGCGGATTAGCAGAGCAGCTTTAGCATTAGCCACTCTGTCCATCCACGATATGTGCAAGATACGACGGATGCTACGTACATGAAAGCATTCAGCTTCCGTTCGTCTCTTGCGTGGGTGGTCCAGGTTTCACTGCCGTACAGTAAAGCATTTTGTACGCAGCCGCTGTAAACCATCATCTTTGTTTTACAGTCAGCTTGTAGTTACCCCAAACACGAGAGTTCAAACGGGACTGAATGACAGCTGCTCTGCCAATCCGCTTATGAATCTCCGTGTCTAGCGAGAGGTTATTTGCAATGGTTGAACTATGGTTTGTGAACTGATGTACTGATTCAAGATGACAGTTTCCAACAGTGATGATGGGAGGCGATACAGTCCCTTGACCAAGGACTTTGGTCTTGCTCGTGCTGAATGTTAGCCCAAATTTTTTACATGCCGACGAAAAACTGTCCATTAGAGACTCCAGGTGCCCTTGGGAGTGAGCCATAAATGCTGCATCGTCGGCAAACAGCACGTCACGGATTAGCACATTTCGTGCCTCGGTTTTTGATCTCAAACGGTTTAGATTGAAATCTTACAATTATTTCGCGTGCATAGGTAAATACCTTCTGTTCTCGTCCTAAAAGCGTGGTTCAGAAGCAGTGCAAAGAAAACCCCGAACAGCGTGGGAGCAAGAACACACCATTGTTTGACGCCTCGGCGAATTTCAAAGGCTTCTGAGCTGAAACCGTTAAAATGGACTGAGCCCTTCATGTCTGAGTGGAACGAAATAACGAGCTTTAGCAGTTTTAAGGGGCAGCCTATCAAATCAAGCATTCTGAAAAGACCCTACATGCTGACGTAGTCGAATGCCTTCGTTAAATCGACAAAAACAGCGTATAATGGCATATGCTGTTCCTGACAGTTTTCTTGCAGTTGTCTGAATGAGATCTTCCCCTGTGGAAACCACTGAGATTCGGGGTAAACTCTATCAGCTAAACGTTATAGCCAGGTCTGTAATACTTTAGCAAACAATTTGCCTACAACATTCAGAAGGGAGATTCCTCTGTAATTGTTGCAGTCGCCTGTATCTCCTTTATTATTGAATAGCGTGATGATCATTGTGTCTCGCATATCTTGTGGGACACACTCTTCCTGCCAGCACTGAAGAAGCAAATGGTAAAGAGGTTGTAATGATGCTGCTCTACAGCACTTGATGAGCTCAGGTGGAATTCAGCCGTCACCCGGGGCATTTCCATTCGCTAAACGATCGATTGCCCTATTGATATCATCAAGAGTAGGAGCGGAATGGAGTGTCACCTGAATTGGTGCGTTGTGATGTACGCAGGGCAATTCAAAGTGGAGAAGTAACTTTTGCCCACGCAGCAAGTGCTCCCTTTAAACGGCACCACCGGAACCAGAGGAACATCTAGACTGGTACGTTTGAACAAGCCACAAGACAGTGGAGTTTTGAGATAAAGGTTTTACTTCCCATGGGCGGAATGACTTCATAGAGTTACGAGCTCCAACTTCCCCAAGCATGCTGGCTCTTAGGCGCCAGTCAGCCGCCTTCGCCCATTTTCCTGTTAGTAGAAGCAGTTTCGTCAGGTCACATGAGACCACGCATGCAGGCCAGGAGCTGGACTTGGTTGTCAGAGGCTATATGGGACGCGTGCTATTGATGCATTTTTAGAATTTGGAGCTAATCCCCAAAAACCACCCCGGCTTTGACAACCTTAGAACCACTAGGTTGATGTATTGCCAGATATTAATGATGGCGATTTCAAGGTTGTCATAGACCTATCGGTCTTGGAGATAAGCTGCCATTTATAAATATATTCAAATCCTGACAAACAGGTCCTGCTTCTGGCATGTGTGCATGGTAATTGTGACCCGACGGAACTATTTATACATTATAATTGGGAAAAAGCGGCTGTCTAACGTCTTAAATCCTGTGAGCTTCGAGCAGATGTAGCTCGTAATTTAATGATGAATGCTAACTAAACGAAAATAAAGCCTTTATTTCCACTAGCTTGTGGCTAAATATAGTTGTGGAAAAGGTTTATGCAGTCAACCTCGATGAAATATCCTGAGTCAGAGTCGCGCTATTCTGTCCGAAGTTGTATTTAACTTTATCCTGGCAACTCCTGCAACGACATCGTTGATCAAATATAGTATCTTAGCTGTTCCTGTGATACCACTGGTGTCGCGGAAAAGGAAAACTTAATGCATGGGCCAAAGCTGTTTCTCCATATTCAACTGCACTGGCGTACATATCAGCGAATTAAAAGGACGACACTCCATTCCGCTTCTGTGTATAGTGACATGGGAAGCAACATATGGTGGCTTAAAGTGCCTCGGGCTGTTTCCGACGGGGAGATATATTTATTTACTACTGGCAGGAGTGTCCCACAAGAGATGGGAGACAAAGATGATCACGCGATCTAGAAATAAGGGTGATCTAGTCGACCGCAACAATTACAGAGGAATATATCTTCTAACTGTTGTAGGCTAGTCTTGCAGATGTAGCTTCAAGTTTTAGCTGATAAATTTTACGACGAATCTCAATGTTTATATGTTTTCGTCGCTGAGATAATATGTTCCAACCTGGAGTGACCTTGCACCATGTGGTCCAGCTTTCAACTGTTCCAAGTGACCCTTCAAGTGTCAATTCCATATCACAAGTATATTCAGACCAAACATCCGGGATGGGGGCCGTTTAACAACTGTGATTTAAGGGACACAAAGAACATTGACCTCGACACTATTCTGATCACGCATCATACACGAGTTTTAATCTGAACCATTGAACACGTTTTGGCTTCCGTGATACAATACTTATTGTCCTGCCGTTTTCCTCTACCTTCTTTGGACGTTATTGCAGTAATCAATCTACTACAGATGCCACCCAGAATCACGCCACAAATATCGAGTGACTAACCTAAATAACACTATTACCGAGAAGTAAAAGGTTTGATCAGATTAAAAGAACGAAATAGGTTTAATGAATATCAAATTATACCTAGATACGATAATTTCGAAAGAAGTAACTTGTGGCATACAAGATCGAAAACCATTGTCATTGCTGATTCTTTTTCAGAGGTGGTTGTGATCTAAGCATAACAACTGACAGGTTCGAGCGTCATTCATTTTATTTTTATTACCGATGGTGGCATGAACAAAAGGCACGTACAGCATGTGTAGTAGTTAGTTCTCTATATTGAAATTCTTTGGCAAACATTTGAGCGCACCAATGAATAGAAGACTCCATTTCAAATGTGGATAAAATCACGGAAATTGGCGAATATCGGATAATATATCGGTCTCAACGCCGCTGGACGTCTATTTCCCGTCAGAAGCGGAGCAGTCAATTAAATGCATCTCGTCACAACCTAATATCCTCATTTGGTGCATGTGATTAGGAAACAAGCGACGTTTTGGAAGCTCTTTGGCTTCGAAGAATCACAAAGTGATGCCAGGCCGGGCGATCAAGGCGCTTAAAAGTACTTCGGTTCTGTTCGGCTAACACCGTACTAAATGGATTGGCCACCGGTAGTGAGCTGCATGCTGAAATATGCTGCAGTCTCACAACCATTTCCTGATCTTTTTCTTCATATCTTTCTAGGCCTGGGCAATCTGACAGTACCTTAGACCACGTGCAGTCTCTGAATGTGCGGCACTTTGTTTGGATCAGGCTTGCTTTCATACCATACCACACATATTACTTATTTGAAATCGTCATGCTCTTCAGGTGTAGATCTACGATCGACATAGACCGACGGAAGCCACGCTATGTATGATGGGATCGAGAAAGTCGTTGGTCGAAACAAAGTTAAAACATCTGACGTTAAGTCACCATATGATACATTGATTAAAGGTAAGGTTTACAAAATGCCGGATGTCACAGACTAATCTCCAAGACTGTGTAAACTCGTCATTATTCCGACGCTGGCATGAAGGACTCAGTTCAATGTATTGGTAACATTTCAAAAACATTTGAAATTCACCGGTCGTCAAAGAAGCACGTGATCTTTTAACGTTGTCTGGTATTTTCTCCGCTCTGCATCTGAAGCAGGTTTTTAGGACAAGAGCAGAAGTATAGCTACACAGCCGATTGGATTGCAAGCTTTTGCATGTGAACATATTGAGCTAAAACAAGGTATGGCATATCCTAATGCATGAGCTGCTGTTTGCATACGATTCCGTTATCATTACTCACTCCCCAGATTACTAACAAACTTGGACTGGCGAAAATACCCTGTCGGAAGAGAAACGTTCTAACATGCCTGCAAATTTCATTTGTATAACGAAGAAGCGATCGGTTCCAGGCATCTTACAGTCAATTAACCGGCATAACACTTGACATTGCCATCAAATGATGGTTCATAAAAATAATACATGAATTTTTTTATTCAAAACAACCGTTCTCCCGTGCATAACGAGGACAAGGTAAAGGGTATGGAGGAGAAGATGAGACGGTTTCATTAATCGACCGGATCAAATGGAAGGCACAATGGTCGGAAATGAGACCAAACACGTTGGGGAGTGAAAAACACATTCCAAAAATAAGCCCGTTTTGGAAGGCGCATCACAGGATAGTGGCATTCAGTTCACTGTTGATCGGTTGCTGTTTAATCAAAGCGACCTTGAATAAATGGAAAATTAATCAAGAACAACGAAAGGTGAAATAAATGACATTTTCACTACGAAAATATAATTTTTTTAAAGCTGAAACGAACACGAAGTAGCTTTTAATCGCTTTAAGATACGGGAATGATTATACTCGCTCAGGGAAACAGGTTAAATGTTTGGTTAATATGTCAAAGGCATTTTCCTTTTGTCAAACATCTTCACCAGCAGCCGTAGAAAAAGTAGACAAGTTGCAAACAGCCTCACAGAAAAATGGTTCGCCACATGATTGAGAGTGCAATACCCGATTGGCGGGATAATCCGAAGTGGCGATGACAAATACAAACTCAAGAAACTATAACCCAGTAAAAGATATCCTCATATGCATGTACTTCCATTACACACGCACACCCCACGACCAGTTCCGTGTTGTTTGCACTCAATACGATCAGCATTGACAGGAGGTGAAAGAGTGGAAGAATGGAAAAAAAGTCGCGCTTCCAACACACTGTTGGATAAGGTTGCTATGATAAACGTGTTCAATTACATGTGCCCAAACACATGTAGATTGGGTTTAAACCCATGCACATGTGTATTCATTTTCATCGCACACACCCAACGACTAATTTCGCGCAGTAAGACAGCAACATCAGGATCAGCGCGCGCATGAAACAGTAGAAGAATGGAAAACAAGTTGCGCTCGTATACCATCGGAATACATGGTTATTACAAGAAACACGATGTTCAAATATAGAATCACAAGGTGATTCTGTGTTAATTAATGATCAATATAGTGCTCACAACCCCATCCCCTACACACAACTACCTGTTTCTGGCTCCTTTCCGCCATCAGGTTGAGACAGTAAGATTAGGTTCAGTGAGCCTTGAAACAGTGGTAAAGTGGTAAACAAAGTTATACTTGTATGCCACTGTTGCATATGGTTCGTACAACGAACCACTATTTTCAAACACAAAACCACATAGTGATTCGTGGTCAAGCACTCAAGGCGGTTATGGATAACCATAGTGATGTGTTGCTTACATCCACCGAAATAACACTCAACTAAAGGTTTCTGGCTGTTTCCGATATTATGTGGAGACAGTCAGATTAGGTTCTGTGAGTCTTGGTTGTTTATAAGCGTCTTGATTGACCGAGAATGACGTTGTAATTCTGTAATTGAGCATCGCGGTTTTTTGTTAAATCCCTTTTTTACAGTGACATAAAAGTATAGCTTTGTCTACCACTGGTTTAAGGCTCACTGTTACCATCTGATAACAGCAAACAGCCAAAAACGTATTGGATTTATATGCGGGTAATGAGAAACCACAATATATTAATGTGGTAGCGCAGGCGGATCATAATTCTACTATACCTAGACCTACCTTGTGAGCCAAACAGCACTAAACCGGTCGTGATGTGTGTGTGTGATGGAAGTACATGCAAATGAGCATTAATAGGTTAAAGATTAAACAAATTTTGAAAATAAATCAATAGAACTAGCAAGTAGATGAATAATATATATTCATGTTCGCATCAGCGCGGAGACTGATTGTGGCGACCTGCCTTCGCGATTTCGACTGTCTCCGCATGCAGGCGTTTGACATATGGTTTGCATCTTCACTGTTCCACATTGTCTAGATCGTAGCTGTGACCAGTACCTAAAACGAATTGTCCCAAGGCTGAATCGCGAATAAGGGATTCATATTCTTGTGAACCACGGGGCTGACTTTCGACACACTTTCGATGTTCCTCGATTCTGGTGTGAAGTTCTCAGGAAGTCTGCCCCATGTAAACACCAGGGCAACACTTGCATTTGATTCCTTAAATGCTATTCGTGACGCTTGAAATAGATGTCTCATGCTTAATGTGCGCCAGGGCAAACGTAGAGAGTTTCCTTTGTTAAACGTTGCACGTATGGACGCTTCGCGCAAGATTCTACTGAACGCTTCGCGTGTATCTTTGTGATGCGGTATACGAAACGATTGTACTCGAATTTCTTTGCGGTATAAATACACGATTAGAAACATATTCATTAAACATATCAGAAACATATTCTAATCGACTAGTAGCATTATATAAACTCTACGAATGGTGATCGCCATATCTGTACCTGACGAGTGAATACAACAAGAAACAGTTTGTGGGGTGAGTGTGATAGAACTGCATGGAAATGAGCATTCCAGTTATATTTGGAAAATGACGGGTTCGAAACAAAGCAAGACGGGTATACCTGATTTTGCATCTTTTGCCGTCGGAGATCTTCTTGAACGAAAACTTGAAGGAAAAAAAGACAATTAAAATCATTACAATAGGTCTTCCAGTGACATTACATTATAAGGGGGAGGTAGAAAAAGAATAACATAAATAGGTTTTCAATTGCTCATGTGAGTTGCTTGACAACTGCTCAATCAATAAATGAATTTATTGGATTCCATCTCAAAGTATTTGCAAACATTAGAAGCTTCTCGTATATTCACTGGACGTGATGCGCTTTCGAGTTTTCGTTTATGTATGTATGATGTATGAAAGCACAAGCCTGATCCAGGCAAAGTGCCGCACAGTCAGAGACTGCACGTGGGTTAAGATACTGTCAGGTTGCCCAGGCCTAGACACATATGATGGGGAAAATAGAAATGGTAGTGAGACTCCAGCCTGTTTCAGCATGCAGTTCACCGCCGATGGCCAATCAATTTACCACGGTGTTAGCCGCACAGCACATAAGTACTGTACGGTTGAACATCCGTGCACCTTTTCGGATAAGATGCCGAACATCAGCATGTGACACAAACCAAGAGCAGAAAGCGGTCCGAGCGGCAAACACGAGGAGATGAACAACATCAGCCATTGATGATATGAGAATCGCCAGGGTCGGCCAAACAAGCACAAATGGTTGCAGCTTCGGTGAACCGAGGTTGCCACGAAATCAATTGGCAAATCAGGCCGAAGTGATAACCACGACATACATGTTTCAGGTCAGTGTTGTGGTTACGGGGCACGGATGTGCAATCGTGCAGCATTTGTGTGCTGTGCGGCTAACATCGTGCTAAATTGACTGGCCAGCGGTAGGGAGCTGCATGCTGAAATAAGCTGGAGTCTCACTGGCATTTATATTCCCACCTCATATCTGTCTGGGCTTGGTCAACCTGACCGTATCTTAGCCCACGTGCGGTCTCTGACTGTACGGCACTTTGCTGGATTAGACTTGTGCTTTCATACAAACATACATAAATGCGGGGGTAAGCCTAAAAGGCTCGACCGGTGTTCATGTGTATGTCATCTGCGTGATAATTGCGTAAGACAAGTTGACCTCGGGGATCAATCTGGTGGCAGACGACGAGTGAGTGCGAAAGGCCATGAGGGACAGACGTGGTTAACATGTTAGACGGAGTGTCATGAAGCCCGAGCGGACAACGTACTAGATCTTACAACAGGGAACGCGATTTGGTCGTGGTATACCACCCATACAAACAGCAAGCAGCGATAGTTTCATCAACTGAACGAATACATATGGCGATTTTGATGTTCTTGACTGTCTGCAGCGCACTTGATCACAACAATGGTAAAACAACTCACGAAGTAGAACAAATCCAACTGCCAACCCAGCGGTAAACATGGAATTGATCAGCTTGGTATCCAAGCTCACCGACATTTGGTTCGCTCCGATGGTGAATATTATGCCAAAGGCCTGGGATAAAGGGAATCGATTTTGTATTACTTATATTGGCAAAAGTAGTTCGATGTTTTAAAATAACTAATCGGCATACCTGAGCAGACGCGTTAATTAGCCCCGAAGTGAGACCCTCATTGGCTGGATAAGTTAATTCGGCTGCGTATTCAAAGCCAATTGGAAGAAATCCAGTCATCGTTAAGCTTCAAAAAATAGGGGAAAAGTGGGAAATTGATTAAAAAGCATCTCAAAAGCGTCAAACAGGGTCAGTCATGGAGCCACGAAAAAGATTGTTTCATGTTTTTAACAAACGTTAAACAAACATTTATTCATTATTCATCATGACAAGTACTAAACCAAATATTACTATCATCACTTGAACCAACACCCACGGATCTGTGGTGCGCTTTTATATTTCTGTCACATCAACTTTTGTATATCTGAGGTAGATATTTTTACAACATTCATAGTTTAACTAAATGAAATTACGTTGCTTTGGCGTGATGTGTGGTATTTGACATCACGAAAAATCAACAGTTTTGTCTATTCGGAAGTCACGCGAGTAACCATGGGAAACGGATACTGACGCTTGACGTGTTTCGATGTGTTTGTAACGCTCACAAATTGATCCAATGCACAGAAACATGTATGAAACAGATGGTTATCAATAGATCTTGTATTCGGCAAATCGACCACTTAACGCGGTCAAGCCTACGTAACTTGACACCTCTCTGGGTTGAGTATAGACTGCTTAGCGGCGAGGTCAAATCAGAGGTAGTGGGTGAAATGTTGAATAGTCATGGAAAGAAATTTGCGTGCAATCCGATAGAACAGATTGTTGCGCATCGTTTCACTTCTGACACAGAAGCTTCGTTAGACCACATGTGATGATCAGTGCATGGAAAATGACTAAATAGCATTCCAACCGACACATTCGTATTGAATTTACCGTTGAGCAGCCTATAGTGAACATTGGCATGACCAGGCTTGGTTGACACCCTGCCTCAAATCTTTAAAATGCAGCACTAATGGGCTTGCGGTTAAACAAACGAAATTCTAATTATCTATTGGGTATAAGGTGAATATTTGCTACGGATATTTGCACAAACGTGCGATAGTACAGTAGTTCTGTGTTCTGGGGATAACACCGTGTGTGAGCCGAATGCTGAAACACGCTGGAATCTCACTACCATTTCCACTTCTATTTCCTCTCTCGTACCTGTCTAGGCCTGGACAACCTGACAATAGCTTAGCCCATGTGCAGTCTACGGCTGTGCGGCACTTTGCCTGGATCAGGCTTGTGCTTTCATACCATATATAATTTTTCATCAGTGCTTCCGATTGCAGAGATCTCTATCCCATCCAACTGATTGACGGAAGTCGACCTCTCTTAACAATTTCGACCGCTTCAACATGTAAGCGTACGCCAAAGGGTTTAATTCCGCGAATTAGCACTTCGACATCGTCTATTATTTGTATCTGATACATGATCTGCCAAGGCTAATTGTCAAGACTACCATCACTGGTGTGACGAAACGTCTGTTTCCGAAGTTAGACGTTACTCCAAAACTTCTCTAACCGATTTCATACAAATGGAAAATTATGATCGGATGAGTATGATAATTTTAGGAGTTTAGCTGTTGAGGCCCGCAAGATTCATTGTGAAGCGTCAATGAATTAGGCTAGTGAACTGAGCATATATGAAAACACACAATCTCGGATATAGCCACAATAAAAACGTAAAGTTCGAAAGTACGATCGACACAGCCGACGATATGATACGCAGTCATGACAAATGGATTAAGACTTGGCATACCCCAGGAAGAATATTGCGACAAACGTTGCGACCACCGAGCGTAGGAGGAGTACGCCAGTGAATCCGCCCATCCAAACCAATGTCAATAGATAAATGATGGTGATAATCAACCTGAAATGTGAAACGCATGAAATCACAAGGTTGCAGACACATTCCGCCGTGAATCGATTTTGTATTACTTATATTCACAAAGTAGTTCAATGTTTATAAAAGTAATAGACAGACAATGACATGCGCGGGTAAAGAATATGCCTGGATGCAATATCGAATAGGCAATGATTCATCAAAGCGACTTGAGAATTCGTCTGCATTATGAGAGGTAATAAGCTGTACAAACCATTCGTAACGGTTTTTTGCAAATCGAATGTATGAAGGACGGTTGAACTGCCAGATTGAAATTACAAAAAACAAGTGTACCAGACAGTGTTGAAGACGTGTGAAGATGGTTCGAAAAGTGAATATCATATTGGTGGACGCAAGAGCTTCAGCTAACACCTGATACGCTCGGCACGATAAGACAGCCTTTTTGAATGTGAGTGTCAAAACACGAGCTCTAAAGATGGGGTTCGTTGTTTTCTAAGCATCACATACAATGATTTTTCAATTGCAAGCTGGATAGGACACAAGCATTTCCCTCAGAAAACGAGGGAATTCTAATTGGCGGTCTTACAGACTCACCCAATATCACAAACTCTAGAAAATATGAACCATATAAAAGTACGGACAATGCACGTTTTGCTGTTGAGATTCAAACACAGAAGCAGCGCAACACACGTGCATCGTATTTGTTATGAATATGCGCATCGCACGTTGCAGTATGTATGTATGATGTATGAAAGCACAAGCCTGATCCAGGCAAAGTGCCGCACAGTCAAGGACTGCACGTGGGCAAATTTACTGTCAGGTTGCCCAGGCCTAGACAAATATGACAAAAGAACAGGAAATGGTAGTGAGACTCCAGCGTGTTTCGGCATGCAGCTCACTACCGGTGGCCAATTAATTTAACACGGTGTTAGCCGCACAGCACAGAAATGCTGCACGATTGCACATCCATGCACGTTGCAGTATAGACTGCCAGTTGCGTGATTAAAGCGTACGAGTGGATATCATGAGTAGCACATCCCTGAAAAAAATTCAGAACGATTTTTCGACAGTGCACCTACGAAAGGTGAACAAGCGCCTTGAATGATGTGCCTTGCAAACTAATTCTTAATGTGACGCATCGCTTACCATTGGAACGATGTCTACAATTCGAACTGTAGATCACTGGTTTCCAACCGTTTTTAGATCGCTGCAATCTATTGAGCTTTTTACATTTTCACGGCATATCTATCGCGTGAGTAATCATTCCGCGGAACAGTGGCTAGGAACGACTGCTGCGAATGTTCAATTTGGCGCAGCAAGTCCCTCCCGGAGAAAAGACATGTATCACCCAGTAAGCTTCCCATAAGGACACATGAAAATAGTTTCAATTCATTCATAATATTGTTCGTAGTTAATGTGTAAACGAACAACCTGTGCTTGGGCGTGATAAAAGTAAACAGCAAATATGACTGTTCCAAAATAAGCTGAAGCCATTTTTGTATTGAAATTTGAAAATTTGCAATTTCGCTCGTTGTGATGAGATGGATGTGTGTGTGATGATGTGAAAGCACAAGCCTGATCCAGGCAAAGTGCCGCACAGTCAAAGACTGCACGTGGGCTGAGATACTGTCAGGTTGCCCAGGTCTAGACAGATATGACAAAAGAAATAGAAAGAAAATAGAAATGGTAGTGAGACTCCAGTGTGTTTCGGCATGCAGCTCACTACCGGTGGTCAATTAATTTAACACGGTGTTAGCCGCACAGCACAGAAATGCTGCACGATTGCACATCCGTGCAAGATGAGATGGAACAATGATGCTAGTAACTTAAATACGACTTCGAAAACGCAATGTTTCAAGCCAAACTAATTGTGAGGCTGGGGTGACGGAAATGCATGGAATTTAGTTTTTCCGTCCATGATCTCGGGTTTAACCCAATTAAACATGTGTTTGGACACATGTGATTGAACAGGTTGGCCGTACCAGCATTATCAAACAGTGGCATACATGCGCCCCTTGCTTACCATTCTTCCACTGTTTCAAGCGCATGCGGTTCGTGATCTTACTGTCCCTACCTGATGAGTGCGAACAGCACGAAACTGGTCGTGAGGTGTGTATGATGGAAATTCATGCAATTGCGCATTTCCGAATTACAAAATCGTTTCACGACTCATAATTTGTGAATGATGTGGATCATCAATGAGAGGTCATAACGAGCTTTCCAAAACACCAACATTTAGCAAAGCACTCGAGTAGAAAGCGCCTTGACAACCGACGATAACATTCGCCAACCGGAAACCTGAACGAATTGCATGAAAACGGTTCGAGGCAGAACATCCCCAAAAATCCCTGAGGTGGATCAAACGACCCCAGCATAGTGAGGACTGGAATTGAACCGGATGGCAAATCAGATCGAAATGACAACGGGGACAAAGATGCTGAGGGCAGTGATGCGACAAAGGGATTTGCCCATGTATGTGATTTTGTTAATGTCATGCGCGTCTAAAACGCGGCAGACCGATTGACTTGCCCGTGTGTTGTGCGATTCGTGGGTGCACGTAATTAGGGTTCGAAAGGTTGACCTCAGGAATGAAGCGGGGGAGACAAGTGGGTGTGAAACGCACGGGGGGGGTAATGTGGACATTATCTCATCGAGTGTCCTTGAAGTCTGTGCAGACAATGCAATGGCGACTAAGCCTCAATAGATTTGACGTATCATCCGCTCCACAATAATACACTCGTAGGTGGGCAATGAATGAAACAGATTGTCACTGTACCAGAAACGGAAGATTGTACACGGTTGTTGAATCGGTCGCGAGTGAACTTATTTTTTACAAACATTTGCTATAAACATTATTACTTTGAACTATTGAACTATCGATGCTCTATTAGGAGAAGTTAAAATGTTAACAGTTTCGGATTTACAGAAGAGACTGAAAATTCAAATCTATCCATATAGCCAAGCCGTTTATATCTGGTTTGCTGATCTATTTTGATAAATCTGTGGTGTTAACATAAAAGCTCATTTTCATGCATCTCCATCACACACACACACACCCCACGACTGGTTTCGTGCTGTTTGCACTCATCAGGTAGGGACAGTTGGATCATGATCCGCATGTGCTTGAAACAGTGGAAGAATGGTATACGAGTTGCGCTTGTATGCCACTGTTGGGTAAGGTTGCTACGACCAACCTGTTCAGGTTGATTGAACGTGTATGGCATACAAGCGCAACCTGAGTTGTTAAATTAATCAAATTGGCTGAACAGTAGTATAAACGTTGTTCATTTCGGGCTGAAAATGAGCAACAATGTCATTTGCTATTTGATTTTTTTGAAAGTAGTGAGTCAGGATCCACGCATCAAACTCGACTTGCCTGAACTTTTTCGTCCGATCGAGAAGCACTCCCGCGATGATTGAGCCTTTGATTCCAGCGACGATCATTAGAAATCCCATCCAGCCAATGTACGGGCTGCCCTGAATGCGAGGGCAACCGAATACGCTGAGTGATCAGTAGAGCATAGCATAGCAAAGAGAAATGGCATGTAGAATGAATGTGCTTTAACAAACCAACTCGTATTGTTACATACAAGCATAACTCTTTTTAACACTTTACCACCGTTTCAAGGCTCACTGAACCTGATCTTACTGTCTCCACCTGACGACGGCAAACAGCCAGAAACCGGTAGTGGTGTGTAAGGCTTGGGGATGTGAAAAACACATTACTTTCGTATTGTTATTATTATAATAAATGTATCCGAGTATAACCCTCTGACCGCATAAAAGGTGTTCAACATATGAATGTGGCATACGCAGAAAAAAACAAAAATTGCACTCCGAAAATGCAAATGCGCAAAAGGAGTTTGTTTTTGTAATTTACTTGCGTGCGATTTTGTGATTTTTTTCTTATTGTATCGAATATTCTACAATGACAAAAAATGATATACGTTGTAAACAACATTGGCCCTACTGACTTAGGTTTGCAGCCATATCGCGTAAGGTTTCCAACCAACTAATAAGGTGATCTTTGGGATCAGACTGGGTCAAACGTATAAACATATGATAAAAATTCACGAAACCATCGTCTTCATTATCCGCACGACACCAATAGTAACGCCAATGTGAAAAGAATTTAATTCCCTGGACACCCTTTAATTCCTTGCCTCTATCAACCAATGAATGGCCATCTTGTGAAGGATATAAAAGAGATTGGCACACGTGCTAATTTCTCTAGCTAGGAGTGAATTGGCGTTCTTTAGATTGGATAATGAATTTGAACGCCACATGTGCATCACAACCAGGTTAACCGATCAGTACAAGGGAAATGACGAGCACGACACATGAGGAGTTCTTTGAATCATGGTAGTCATCATCACCGCGAGAACCAATGCGAACAGACAATCAACCACTGGATTGTGAAGTTCAGGGTTTCGCATAGCACGCATAACACGAGCAAATGAAATCAGCAACACCAGTCTAAGCAAGCCACCTACTTTGACGAGGACACTGCCCCAGCATTGCCCGCTTGGAGATCACGAACGCTCTACAGAACAGAAATCTGACGCAGCTGACGGGCCTGAATGACCTGTTAACTGTGCGAAATCGAAATGCCTTGAGATTGCGATTGTCTGGTACTTTGTTTTATTACGACAGCAAGGGGATGAATCGATTGCTGTACCCGGACTATACAAATTGTAAATGTTGACCACGTCATTGCCACTAGTCTCGGTAATGCACGGATGTTCAATAGTGTAGTACTACTACTGTGCTGTGTACCGTGCTAAACTGATTTGTCACCGGTAGTGAGCAGCATGCAAATACACGTTCAAGACCCATTGGCGTTCCTATTTTCCTATCCCATATTTCTATATTCGTGAGTAACCTGATGGTATCTTAGTCCAGGAGAAGTCTTTGACGGGGCGATACTTTGACTGGATCAGGCTTGTGATATTGTATATGCATACTTCACCATCAAAAACAAGTTTCCAAACGGGTCGATCGAACAGACGGGAAAGGATTAGACACTTTTTTCATTAAGCGTACCCCGTGGTGGAACAGAAACCGCGACTTCACCCTGGATATGTATCGGGGTTTGGATTGTGTCACCACGTACCACTGTGGATAAACAGGGCTCATGGCACTCTGCTTCGCCACCGACGCATGCAAATACGGAAACAATGAACTCACTGGAAAGTATTGCAAAAGTATAAAATTCAGCAGCGTGCCCAGGGCGTAATAGATTCCCGTATTTATCCCTGAAACGGAAGGAGAGAGCTATCAAACAGAGGTGCATAAACAACAAATTGGCATAAGCTTAAATATTAGATACCATCAAACAGTGATATGTGTAATCTACGTGTTGGAAGCATAATAGTCAAGCGGTACGTGTCAATGAGCATATTGGTTCGATAACATTCAAGTAAACCTTTGCTTACCACATTACCACTGTTTCACGGCACACCGAATTTGATCTATCTGTCTCCACCAAATGATGGCCAACTGGCAGAAACCGGTAGTGGTGTGTAAGGGATGGGGATGTGAGCAACACAATACATGGGTCTTTTATATGCGCCTTGAGCGCTTGACCAAGAATCACCTTGTGATCCTATATTTGAACATCGTGGTTCTTGTAAGGCCCATATGTAACGATGGTATACAGGCGTAACTTGTTTTCCATTTGTCATCTGTTTCAAGGATGCAATATGCTAGCAGGTTCAACACACACACACAAAACCTCCAGACCAAAGCGACACAATCTCAAATGTTGAACCGTAGATTGATGGATCAAAAAGAATGAGAGCTATGTATTGATTCTATTGAGAATCAAGGAAATTCCCCAATATGGAGTTACGCGCAAAATCCCAGGTATTTCAGAACCAACGAGGATTTGTCAACAAAAGCGGTACTATATTGAGGCAATCAAAATAACGGAAAAACATACCTCAATTATTGGGTTAACCGGGTTAGATCCGGGTCAATATCAAAAACAGTATCGAGCACGTATCACGTTACGCACACGAGTCCAAACCAAAAAATAGCGCGGTCAAAATGGAGTCAATTACACAAAAAGAAAGAGTAAAACAAAAGTGCAGTAGGAAACAAGAAAAAATAGGAGCGTTTGGATTTCACAATTCACATGAAATATTACAAATAGATATTGGAAGGTGAAAGGATTCAACACCGCCCCCCAAAGCCACCTTGGCTTTCTAACTATTATCACCTTCCAAAAACCATACTCGGCGTATATCTCGTTTAGGCCTTCCATCTGCAATGCGATGCAATACTTTACGCAAATGTCCGTCTGCGTCCGATATGATAGCCCTTTTCCACGAACCGCGCGATGCATTCTCGTTCTGGCAGAGAACATAGTCACCGTCAGCAAAACCACTCCTGTAATGCTGTTAGTTAAATCAGGACCAGATGAAGATAGACGCTTGGTACCGACAACAACCGGAGACAGAAGACCCGCTTTCGTCGAATTCGCCGGCGATGCTGAAGACATTGCTTTCACACAGGAAACAGCAACATCATCGTCACTCGAATCAGAGTCCGAACTCGACGCGGCAGCACGCTTCGATCCAGCGGCACCAGTTAATGGAGAGTCCTTGGCTAACGGGGGCGTTGCTTTCGCGGACAACGCTGCAACCTTTGCATTTCCTGCAGCAACCACTGGAACATCATCGTCACTCGAGTCAGAGCCCGAACTGGATGTGGCAGCACGCTTCGATCCAGCGCCACCAGTTAACGAAGAGCCTTTGGCTATCAGGGGCGTCGCTTCCGTGGACAACGCTGCAACCTTTGCATTTCTTGCAGCAACCACTAGAACATCATCGTTCCTCGAATCAGAATTCGACGTAGCATTACGTTTCGAACCGGAACCAGATAAACAAGCACTCTTACCAATCACGTTGACTTTCGATATATGTTTATCTTGTATGGACATGGACAGTGTACTGCGATCGCGATTCTCGAAAAATTCACTTTCAAACAATTTCGAGATATCCTCGTTTATGTCTCTTTGGGTGTTGAGGCAATTTATCGACGCTCTATGCTCGACTGTCGACGTAGGACCAATAATTGTCCATCCCAATGGTGTCAAATGTGCGAATGGTTGTTTTGGCTTACCGAGCCGCTGCTGTAATACCCAGTGTACTTCTGGAACATTAACTCCCAATAAAATACGAACCGTTTTATCCGGAATGCGAGTTAACTTGACGTCGGATAAGTTGTAGTGGACAAAAATATAAGTCTAGCACTACACACAAAATGGCAAAAATGGAAAGAACTCACTAAAAGACCAAAGGAGCAAATGTCCAAATAAAGATCCAGAGAAGCCCAACGATAGCAAAATAATCCACACAGGAAAAGTCCAAGAGATAATGGAATCCAAGGTGCAGAAAGTGCTAAAATGTTGGAGGATCCGTTAATCACACTTCCGGCACGCGGCGATCCACGCAAACTCCGCAACCGCGGAAGAAGACAAAGTCTGAGTTCCAAATTGTATTGACCGCCAAAAAGGTGTATTGTACAAGCATTAATTCGAATGAAAGTACACATGGCCAAAAATGAATAATCATACAAGGCCAAAAAGTGTATGTACAAAATGCTAAGGTACAAGGGAAAGTAGGTCACTAAAAGTGACTCAATTGCGTCAATAATGATTCTTCGGGAATTTTCACCTTTTAATTCGGAGTGTTCATCCGTCTTCGTAAATTTCGATTCGACATTTTGAATGCATTCGTCAAGAAATCGTATAGTAGCTGAAATGTTCAATAAAGGTTTTACCAAGTCGCTGGAGAACGAAGACAATTTCGCTAATGATTCTCCTTACAGTTCATTTTCTCCATCTTTGCAAACATACGGACACCGTTTCGCTGAACCAGCAGAAGCAAGACTCGACGAAATGGAAAGAAAACGAAAAGCAAGAGAGCGAAGAAAATTAGAGCAGGAAATTGCTATCGATGAAATTGAAATTGAGATAAAGGAGAGAAAAATTAGAAAACTTTATTTAGAAAGAATGCTGAGTCTTCTTAACGATGACGAAAATTATTTCGAAAATATTGTCGCCACCGAGGTTCGAACCCGGGACCTCACTACCCCCAGCGAAGCACATAACCACTGCACCACGACCACATTGACCTGTCGTCCAATCCCAAATATCCAAAGGTTAGACTGCAATAGCTCTGGTGAACCAGAAATTTCGGTTGATGTGTTTGAACGAAAGGCACCCGTTGCAGATGTTGATGACTTTGTCACGATTCAGCCTTTCTCACAAAGTTGTGGACGTCCTGCTTGTTTTATTTCGCATTGTTATAATCGTGATAATATGACCACTGATTTTACTGAGACTGATTTGACGACGCGATCAGGTCTGTTGAGGACACATCTGGATATTCCCACGAAACTGGTATTTGATTCCGGATTTGACGGGGAACCTGGCCGAGCTGCTGAGATGTCCATTTCACGTGATCGGTGGAACAGTCCGGAAGGTTGCGGTGGTGATACATCGAAATATGAAGTGTCACCAGTCGACGTGATCAGTATTTATGCTGATTCGAATTCCCGTGTGTGTGCATCGGAGCAAAATCTTGTTAATGTCAAAATACCTTCGATTGACATGTGTGCAGATCTGATGAAGGATGAAAGGAACAGAAAGTCCGCGTGGAACGAAAGCCATGCTGGCTTTGGGGGGCGGTGTTGCTTCTTTCTGTTCCGTCAATGTCGCCTTCCACACTGTTTTTCTGACCTGTCATTATCATATTGCTTTATGGACTCTTTTGCTTATTTTGACCTTGATTTACTGCGCACAATTTGTCGTAATCTCGATTGCGTGGGACGGTCGTACATTTGAACCTGATTTGATTTTGACTCGTGTACGTAACTTGGTACGTACACGATATTGTTTTTGATATTGACCCGGATCTAACCCGGTTAACCCAATAATTGAGTACTGTTGATTCTTATTGAGAATCAAGGAATTCCCCAATATGGAGTTACGCGCAAAATCCCAGGTATTTCAGAACCAACGAAGATTTGTCAACAAAAGCGGTACTATATTGAGGCAATCAAAATAACGGAAAAACATACCTCAATTATTGGGTTAACCGGGTTAGATCCGGGTCAATATCAAAAACAGTATCGAGCACGTATCACGTTACGCACACGAGTCCAAACCAAAAATAGCGCGGTCAAAATGGAGTCAATTATTCAAAGAGAAAGAGTAAAACAAAAGTGCAGTAGGAAACAAGAAAAATAGGAGTATTTGGATTTCACAATTCACATGAAATATTACAAATAGATATTGGAAGGTGAAAGGATTCAACACTATGCACGTATGACGAAGACTCGTTAGTTACACGTGTTCGTGCAGATCTTGATTTTATAATTCGCAGCATAAGGATAGAAAGCGAATAGGCCAAGCAAGCAAAAATATGCCTAAGCCGATTCGTATTATTTTTTGAAAAAGACCTCCGAAATGTGATAAATTAAACGAGTAACAAATATTCGCGGAAAAAGCAGTGAAAATGAGCACATCCTTGAAAACTGAAAATACACGTAAACAATAGATAAACCACTCAAAATATGAAGGACATGTTAACATCACTACTCGGAAACCTAGAACGTTGCTAGTAACAGAAACGGGAAACGTTTTTTTAGTCTTTACACTATGGCTAACGTGCGCATGATTTAGCGTGTTTCACAGCAGTAACTCGAGTTAAACGGTAATAAAAATACATTTAAATATAAACATGGATACACCTTAAACTAATGTTCGACTTTTGCAGCGCTGACAGTCTTATCCCATGGATCTCTGCCTCATCTACCTTGTTGGCCGCTTGTCTACCAACATGTGTGATTTGCCCTACCTCTACATGCAGCCGTTCCATAGGAGGATTAAAAATGATACGCCGCAATACATCTACACGCCCGTTTCCGGAACAAGTTAATCGTGTTTCAACATATATTGACATGCAGTCTCATTTTGCGGACGTTGCACTAAGAGATTCTTAAACTACTCTTCAATACTAGTATGAAGTTCACGACGGCTGATAGACATGCGGTCAACAAGGTAGCTCAGATAACGATATCCACGATATGGCTCACGGCAAGGGCAAAGCCATTCAATTGTATTTTCAATACTATCTAAATTTGCCACAAACGTTTAATCGTGCGCATGTGAGCCAACAGCGTTAACTGATGTTGACCGAGTTCAGCCAGCGCTGGATAAATAGGCAAATAAATTCGGTCTGTGACTATGTGATTTGACATCCTTATGATTTATATCGGATGTTTACTGACGAGGCGAATTAAAGTTGGTGGATGGAGAGCTATTCAATTACATTCCCTGTTCTGATTATCATCCTTGGTCTGACGAAGATTCAACCAATAAACTGCAACTACTGATTGCTTTCGAATATTATTTCGATTACGGACGATTCAATCGGTATTAAACATTTTTCTAATATACATACAAAGCCAGAGTTTTGTGTCTTGTTGTTTCGTCAATTAACCGATGTGATGTAATCACCTCCACTGAAACAAAACAAAAAAGGTTCAAGAAATGCGATTCGCGATAATGATGTTGCCGCTGAATAGTTTTGTCACCGAAGGTTGTTGCGTGCCATTGTGGGCGTTAGTAGTTGAAAAGGACAAAACCCGAAAAGATAATCAATTGCACAGGTAATCGTTGCAAATATGTCCGTAGTAGTCACCCGAAGAATTGCGCTAAATTAGCATGTACGCATGAATGCAGGCGGTCAGGAAAACGAGTGCATGTGATATAACCAGTCTGCGGTTCCAAGGTTGTCACAGCTGGGGGTGGCAGTGGGAATGAGCTCCCACTGTCCATAAAATGCTCCCATAAGGCGTGCGTCTCAAACAGCCTCTGACAACCAAAGCCCAGCTCCTGGCCTGCACGTGGCGGAACTGCTTCTACTGACAGGAGAAAGGGCGAAGGCGGGTGACTGGCGCCTCAAAACCAGTTTGCTCCGAGCAGATGGAGCTTGTTAGCCTGGGAGGGCAGTCCATCTAAGGGAAGGAAAACCCTGATTTCAAACCTACGCTGCCTTGCGGCATACCTGATTGCGGGAAAGGCTTCGGGAGTGAACCCTGAGGAAAAATCCCTGCTGCCTTGCGGGAAGACTTTTGAGTCAAAGGCTCCGGGTGGGGTCCCCTAAGCTAACCCCCTACTTCGGCCTTGGCAACCGGGTAGTATGTCGCCTACAACAAGAACCATGGAATCTACCTCAACTACAACTCGCTGTTAAAATTACGTTCGCTACATTACATCACATGCCGATCCTTATATCCCATGCCCCTTATCACACACAAGCAATGAATCTCGTCAAGATGCTCCTTCAAGCTCGCCAAACACAGAACAGCCAAGCCAGAGTGCTCACTTCTTGAAACCCCGTATGCCCTTCAAGCTAGCTGCATTCAACGTCAGGACCTTGAGACAAACAGGACAACAGGCTGGATTAGCTCGTACACTAGAAACGATGAGAGTAGACATCTGCTGCCTATCAGAAACGCGCTTACACGACTCTAGTAATGTGATAAACCTATGCTCACCGAATAATACCGGCGTCAAGTTCCGTTTGCGTGTATCTGGTGATGAAGAGGCCCAGGCAGCGGAACTTGCAGGAGTTGGTATTGCCCTGAGCTCACGCGCCGAGGCAGCCTTGATTGACTGGTTACCTGTCAATAGCCGTTTGTGCCGTCCGACTTGGTGGCTCATGCAAAATCAGTCAACACAGGCAGAACACTCGTGCTCTTTTCGTCATCGCAGCCTACGCCCCCACTGACTGCAGTGCTGATTTAGCGAAAGACGAATTCTACCGAAGTCTAGACGAATTACTGCGTAAAGCACGAAAGTCGGATATTGTCATCCTGGCTGGCGATCTTAATGCCCGAGTTGGCCGCCTCTCACAAAGTGAACGACACCCGGTGGTCCATATGGTCTCGATTGCGTCCGATCAGACAACGGTGAACGCCTGTTGAGTCTATGTGCTGAGCACCGCCTATTTCTCAGCAGCGTCAACTTCCGACATTCCAAACAACGGTCAGCAACATGGAGATCCCCCTCGACAGGACTCTGGACACAAATTGATCACATTGCGATCAGTTATCGATGGCGTTCCAGTGTGCAAGACTGCAGATCATATTGGTCGACCTGCCTATCATCAGACCACGCGTTAGTCTGTGCAAACTTAACTATGCGTTTCAGCGGATCGCGTAAGAAAAATATCACGAGGCTGGATACGCTTAAACTATCAGATAGATCAGTGGCAGAGAACTATCTAACGGCCCTATCTAATGCACTCGGACCCCATCCCGATAATATTGAGGAGCATTGGGCTCAAATCCAAAGCGCAATGTATCATGCTGGCCTGGAAAGCTGTGGAACATCCAAGCGAACAGGTTCCAACTGGATATCTGCTGCTACAGCCAAATTAATTGACCAACAGCGTTCCTTACTCCGGAAGGAAAGATATGATGAACAGCGAAGGCAAATTCGCCACCAGTTGAAGACCAGCCTCAAAACGGACCGAGAATCATGGTGGGAAGAGCGGGCAAGCGAGATGGAAGCAGCCCAAGCAGTTGGCAACACCCGCAAATTGTTCCAG
>JACCGJ010010872.1:0-61355 GCA_013407085.1 Atriophallophorus winterbourni | reverse complement strand
GGCTCACTGAAACTAATCTTACTGTCTCCACCTGACGGCAGACAGCCAGAAACCGGTAGTTGTGTGTAATTTCCGGGTGTGTGAGCAACACATTACTTTCTATCAAGGCAGTTATGTGGATTAATCCCTTGTATTTCAGGCAGCAGCATTTTATTGGAACGCACGCTTCCACGTCTATCATAAGATATTTCGTTAGCTCTGCCAGGAACATATACTAAGGGTTCGGGACACGAGATATAGTAGACCAGATTTTGGTTCATTTTTTGATAGAGATTCACACACGTACAAAATCGAATAAGTGATTTTCTGAAAGTCCTTTGGGCGAAAGTGCGCAGCCATACCGAATCATAAGCATCTTATACTTGAATAATGTCAGTCGTTGAAGTGACCATGAAAATTGTCCATTGTAGAATGGTTCGTGTAAAGGCATTAATATGTCATCGCAGAATATAATATCCTCGTTAATTTTTAAATGGTTGTGTTCCACTTTTCCCTACTTAGGCGAGTGAACATTAGTGCAAGACTGGTTCATACGTAACGAAATTAACGGTGTGATAATGGGGAAGGTGAAACTCAGTGACCAAGGATATTAATAATAAATTCTTTCTGATTGTCATCCTACAGTCTATGTATGCCAACAAAAAGCAGGTCAGTAGCGACTGGAGCTGTTGTTGAAGGTAAACAGTGGTGGCTGTATTGGTGCAAACATCAGACTACGGATAAGCACACCTTGGTTTGTGCACACTAATGGTTTGAGCTTAAAAGTTTTCCATCACATCGCCTGCAAGAATGTTTGCTCGAATTGCACAGCAAGATGAGGCTCGCACATATGAATGATATCAAACCTATGCTATTCAGGATATTCTGCGTGGGTAAGCTTCAGTTTTGCACCTGTGATTAACTCGGCTAAAATGTCTGGACATATCCAGAGCGAGCGTTGATGCTCTTTTATCAGTCACTGGGGTTTAGTCGTTTAGCACTGAATTTAAGCTTGGTAAACAAGAGCGTGATGTACGGAAGGCATGTAGTGATAGAGGTATTCTATTTCGCTATGTCACTTTACGGATTTTCTGCGCTACGATTGTAGGTACTATTGTGCGATTGTAGTGAAAGGCGTCTTTTACAACAGAGGATCGTGTATGGTGTCAGAAACTTTGACCAAAATAAGCGTACCAGTATAGCACTCTACTTTCCTTTCCGTTCCTTTGCACAAAGATATGTAATGTTTTACTTTCAGCATACCAGAGTCTGCTAGACGCGCTTTTGCGAAGCAGCCACACCAACTTTCCTTCAGTTCAGCCTATTTTTAATATACACGGCGTTACTACAGACAATAATTTTAAGGATATCACCAGATAATCCCAGACAAATGAACCGGACGTTTTAGGTTTCGAGTTTCGGAGCTAATCTTTTGTTTTAACAATGTGTTTTGCTTGTGTGGGAAAACGTTGATTATGTTTTCCATCCGGCTTCTTATATCCGTAGAGGATAGCATACCTTGACTAGAGGCTGTCCAGGTTGAGCGCTCCAACGATATATGAAGATCTGTCATTATCGAAAGTAGCCTCAAGCACTGAACATTACGCCAATTATTCATAAAGCTGAAATGGAGTGTCTTTTCTATTGTTGTGCTAGGACGCATGGCAGGACAGTTCAATGAGGTGAACTAGCTGTTGCTTATGGAGCAATTACTCCCTAACCATGACACCACTAGAATCAAAGAAACATCTAGGTTGATATATGTGCACAGTGATACTATCTCAGGATTTGAATGGACAACGCCTTCGCAACTTCTTTTGACAAGAGCAGCGGTTCCGCGGGTTACACATGATCATATGAGCATGCATGAAGTTGGATTTGGTAGATAATATATGAGACGCGCTCCGTTGATTTATTTTCAAAAAGGGAACTTATCTCCACGTTGATTAAACATGATTAACTATTTCAAGCGTATGCGGATCCTGATCTTACTGTCCCTACCTGATAAGTGCAAACAGCACGAAACTGGTCGTGGGGAGTGTGTGATGGAAATGCATGCAAATGAATATTTTGATTAAATTTTATTACATGAAATGTAATTCTATTTCGGAAGTGGCTTGATTCATTTTTAATAATTATATCTATCAGTGTAATCAATTGAAAATTACAGCCTAACAATCCCACTTTAAAACTTACCAGCTAGTTAATATTGACACTCGGAAATATCTAATTTCTTGTTTCTTACGGAATATTTTCCACATTATATTCAACCGCGTCTACTTGCGATTCTTCAATAGATATGGAAATACTAGATCAAGATTTCAAACTACTCCAGGTTGGAAGTGAGCAGGCTTGTCGAGATAACGTCCAAGTGAGCATCGCATTAAACTTGCACTGCTTTATAATATATTATCGTTAATCAAACTGATGATCTTACAAACCTTCAATCAATTGTACATTATGGCTATGGACTAACAAATCAGACAGAATATGCGGACAATTTTAGCGAATTAACCAAATTTACAATTAAATCCCTTTTAAATTCCATTTTGACATAAATCATCAGCTAAAAATCTCGTTAATCATTTGCAAAAGAGTTCTCCTTCAAAATCAAATAAGCCGTTTCGAAAAGTTACCAGAGCAATTAAAATCATGTTCCACCCGAACGCCTAATGCAATTGTGTGATCATTAAAGAATTTCAACACTGGTTCACATAGGTCGATGTTTCTAACAGAATAGCTTTACCGCATTCTGTAACTAGCACAAGTTCATTCAAAATGTTTCTGCATTCGGAGGCAGCACCGTGTTTTCAAAATAACGGGTGATATGACCAAATGCTCGGGGATGTAACATTGCTGATGGTTACTCATATGTGAGAGATAGCTAACTGATTACTGTACTGCGTCACATGAAAACCCCGGTAAGAATAGTAGATACAGCCGGGTTTTAAGTCACTGACATGGAAGCCTTGGAGGAAGAGTGTGGTCGCTGAGGTGTGTCAGACATACCAGCCTAGCACTTAGTACAAAACATTAATTAATATGAATAAAAATAGAAGAAATTTGTTTATAGTGTGTGCCGTAACTTTTTTGCTGTCCATTTTGCTGCATTGCTTCGTAACGAAAAACCCGAAAAATAGGTTAACGCTGGCAGTGAAATTATAAATTAACTTTTTTATTGTTGATTATATGATAATCCAACCCCGCGTTGATTGCTCCCTTGAAGTGCTCCAGATCAAAGTTTCTTAGTGATGTGATGTAAAGTGATACAAAGAAGTAAAAACCCTAAATAGAAGATTGTATTTGATCCCAAACAGCAAATTGCATTGATGAAAATTATGCGAAATTCATTTGGAACTGCGTTGCATTTGTCTCAAATCGATCACACGATATTTTCGAGCTGGCACTCGTACACCAAAAACGAATAAAGCACAACTTTCTATCTAATGATAAATCACTTCTTTTACTTCACGTTTCGAATCTTGATGACTTTGACTAATAAATAACACTAGTTTCACAGTTTGTAGAATTGCGACGCTTTTTGCGTATGGCTGCCGATGGATCAGATAACCTAAAATGGAGCAAGGTTGGTTTGGCCAAGGAAGTCCTAGCCGAACTTCCATTTCAGGTAAGTTGAGTGCTTGTGAAATTCCAAGACCGAAATTTTAGAATTGGATAGTTCATATTTATGGAACGTTAAAGAACGAACATCAAATAAGAAGTTGCCTAATTTATCGAGTGGTATTGTAAGCTACCAGCAACTAGATTCAAGGTTCAACAGTTATGGTTAGAAAAGCATTTGACGTTAAAATAACAGCAGGTGGCAATATATCAATGTATTGTGGTGCTCACATCCCCATCCCTTATGCAGCACTACCGGTTTCTGGATGTTTGCCCTCATCAGGTGGAGACAGTAAGATCAGGTTCGGTGAGTAATATAGTTGTAAAATAAGTTTATGATTTTTTATTGTTTCGCTTGACTGGTAAAAGTGTGCCCGTTGCTGGTAAACCATATTTTCTAATCAACTAGGTGCTCCCGAAATATTTTGTACGTCTATAATGGTTCTAGGCTATGCACTACTCGATAATGTTATTTGCCATATATTTTTTTGTAAACGGCAAAACCATAATAACCAACGCGTAAATTCTGAAGCCAATTTCGGATACATTGAGCATAGCCAATTTGTACAAACACGAATGCACATATTGATGTGGCGAACCAAAATGTCCTATAAACGTTTGCCCGCCAATCAGTTTCCATTATTACATAGCAGTGGGCTCCGATCACATTGGTTGTTTCTGATTGAAAAACGTGCAAACGGTTCAACGAAGCTATATGTTGTTGCGTCTGTTTCATTATCATCAAGAAACCAAGCAAAATGTTAAGCATCATGGAGCTGGCATAGCAGAAATAAAACGTAAGATGAAAGGAGGCGAGTGAAATGTACAAGTGGATGTAAAAAGTAGCATATAGTATTTCCCAACCCAGTATTGGATATATATTTTGGGCCCCATCCGAGCAAGCTGCGCCTGGCGCTACGGTGAGCATCTCCATCCCAGCGCGCCACCTTATGAACTGGCCACCAGGTTGTTTTTCAGGGCATCTACCAGGCTCTGTGTATAAGGCATGGTACGGTAAATGGTGAGGAGGCATATATATCCTGAACCACTGCGAACGAGATGGAATCAGCAGTAATCTTATTTCGTGGCCTCTTGTTCCTAACAACCGTTTGCGGGTATGTATATTAAGAACGCGAGTAATCCCATGCAGGAAATGGATATCATTTTTAGCTCAGAAAGACCGGGTTTCGCTAACATGAAGAAAGATAGCACGCAGGACTCCGTTGTACACTCGATACTTAATATGGGGCAACACTACGTGTCTTGGCCATAAGTCACTACACTAGCTTAAGGTGCTCACTGTGTGATCTCGCTTTTAACACTACCACAAAAAGATACAACTGACAAGGCCGACAAACAAGTAGAAGTATAATATGGCAAAACAACATTTGTGTTCTGAGCACAAACCTAGTATCCTTTCGCCGATACCATTTCGATGATTTACGAGACGAAACCTTCTACACAACAAACGCTCGTTTGAAGTTAGGCTTCCAACACAAGTATTCATGTCTCCAGCTAAGATAACAATGCAAGTCGTTGGCGCAAATCCAATGTGTTTTTTTTAATTTTCCATAGAACTCTCTTTAGCAACGCCGGAATTACAATTATTCGGGAGTTTGGCAGCAACCACAAACCGATTGCGGCGTGGATTACGCTATCAGTCTTTCTTCCACGAACCACGTAGCTTTGGTGCATAACGCGGGCTATTAACTCTAATCCAGCTTCAGTGCGACCGCAGCTCTGAGAATCAAAATGATTCCCATTGCGGCTTGACAGGATTCAGTGGCTCAATCGACATCGGAAGACGTAAATGGTACTTACTTGTGCAAGTTTGAAAGATTAGACAGCCGTGCGACCGAGCTAGTTATGCCTGCACGTTTTCGGCAAGCAGCATACATCGAAAACGATGCCAAGAAATTTACAGGTCAATTGTACCAGTTGTCGGAAGCGCGCTAACGTCCGTACAAACATCGTAACTAATTTTAATGGCATACGCAGATGAAAAACCGTTCTGGGGTGGTGGGGTTGGCGAGCTGCATTTGGAAAACTTCATGATCAACTACATAAGAACTACCTACCATAGAGAAAACGTTTGTAATGAAAATTTACATGCGGTGTGAGATCGTTGAAAGCACTGTATGAGCAGAGAGCATGGAAGCAGGAATCTATCATTTTACCTGAATTTTCATAGTTGCTTATGGACGCGATACTTACCGCTTTCCCAGGCCAAAGTATGAGGATTAGCTTAACGTACCCCACCTGGAGCCTTTTTCTAAAAAGCCTGAACCCCATAGCAGTAGGTTGTGATTTAGTTCGCCTGACCTACGTGGTAAGCGCAGGTATGTCAGAACAGCACAGAGGACAGCACTGTACGCTCGATTATCTGTGCTTGTCTTCAGCTACGTTCTATTTGGCGTTAACGCTGTCAAGAATGTTATCCTAACGGTTATTCGAACTTGGTCGTATGGATGTGAGTGTGTCACCCATAAGCATGACGGATTGATTGATTTTTGTGCCATTCTTACTATCGGTTTGTCTTCTTATTATGTGGACCGTGTTTTGTTAATGACCTAAATTGAGTATCTTACTTGCTGTTTAATTAAATAACTGTGTTACTGTTGAAGTTTTGCATTCTTCGTTTATAGTGGATATGAATGGATCAAAAATCATAGCTGTCAAGGCAACCAGCCTCTGGCGCTTGGCCAGGAATCACTTTGTGATTTTTTATTTGAACATCGTGGTTCTTTGTAAGAACCCTATATAACAGTGGCATACAGGTTTAACTATGTTTACCGCTTTTCCAATGTTTCAGGGCTCACTGAAGCTGATCTTGCTGTCTTCACCTGATGACGACAGACAACCAGAAACCGGTAGTGGTGTGTAAGGGATGTGGATGTGAGCACCACAATACATTGATCTTTTATATGCGCCTCGAGTGCTTGGCCAGGAATCACTTTGTGTTTTTTATTTGCACATCCTGGTTCCTTATAAGAACCCTATACAACAGTGGCATAGAACTATTACATTGCTTTCCATTTTACCACTGTTTCAAGGCTCGCTGTACCTGATCTTACTGTTTACACTTGATGACGGCGAACAACTAGAAACCAGTAGTGGTGTGTAAGGGATTGGGATGTGATCATCACATTACGATTTTAGACTATGCTTGCAAACTTAATGTAGCCTGACTTGTGGTGTGGGACATGGCAAAGCTTGCAAATATAGCAATACTGATACAGAATTTATGGTGGCCTTCGTTTTTCACCTTATTTAACCAGCGAACGCCTATACTCTACTTGAAACCCACCGAATAAATAATTATGTGTTGACAATGTCAATTTCTTACAGATTACGGATTACTTTGAGAAAAACCAACTAAGCCCATGCCATGCTGTACCTGGACAACCGACAACATTGTCCGACCTGTGTAATCCTGATTGGTGGAAACATTTTACTAAACCAACGAGAATGGAAAAACCAGCAGTCGGATTGATACCCTCGACATCTAAAGTGACACAAGAATTTTCAGCCGTCAAGCTGACTCGGAATGCCTCGAATCCCGTGATGAGCACCTTGAATTCGCCCTTTGCCTCCACAAAGTCACGGCCAGCATCATCGAAAGATTATAAAATCGAAGGCGATGTAGACAAACTATCCAAAACGAATGATTCGAGATTGGAAACTCGGGAAAACGACAACCAGCTCAGACGTCATTGGTCCCTGGGGCCCAGAGCAAGAAATGTCCAACAGCATGGTAGAAAATATAATATCAAACCTGAATAAATCTCTACTCAGAAAATATACTATTCATTTTGAAAGATTCATACCACTCTACAATACAGTGTAAATCTCACCGCGGTTCATTTTACTCTGACTCGGTCAATATCGATTGAACTGACACATACTGGAGCCGTAAATTTGCTGTTTTGCAAATGCTCATAAGTGCACGACAGTTAGCTGAATGCATGTTGATGTAGAACTATCTGCACTATGAGAATCGATAAAATCAGTGGATGCAGATAGGTAACCGGGTCTGAATTAAAAGTCTCAACAAAAATGAACGATTGAATAAACGAATGAATATAGAAAAATTCAAGGATTTGTAAATGAAAATTTAATGATTTGATAATTGATGAATGAGAAACGCATGTTTGTTAGTAATATGCAGTGGGGATGTTAATGTCTGAAAACATGGAGGCCTAATGAAAAAGTAAATAGAGCTATTGATATAAATTATGTTTCAAGAAAGCGCGTCAGATGGAAAATAAGGCGAAATTTGTGCTTTTAAAGACCAAAATAAAATTAATATATAAAATTCTTGTAGATATGAGAGCATTTTGTTGAAAATAATGTAAATTATTTCAATGACACTAATGTTGTTTTCAAAACCATGTGTTTTGCGCCTATAAATGGAGCAAATATAACAAAATAAGTCTTGCCATTATACTCTGTCTATTTTCTCAGATAAAGCGACAAGAAAGCGTTTTGGGCTAAGGATATAAACTCTATATTCAACCCCAGGGAATTTTGAAGTCCACAAGCATCTATGTGAGTGTCATTCGGCAGTCAGCATTCTGTATGTTAGAATAATTCATAGCGTATTTCACTTTTGGCCACAAAGGCCAAGACGTCACAATCTTTCATTTTGTGGAACATCACGGAAGCCCAGAACAAACTTTGTCGACCTTTGATGAATTTTATCACAGAGGGCGAACTCCTACCGCAGCTACGGAAACCAGGACGCTATTGCTTACACAGTCGTCCTATTGAGGTAGACATTCATCATCCTAGTCAATTTTATTGCTGAGAATCAAGCAAATGTTTTGGAAAACGACCATACACACTTCCCCTTGTCGCTACGTATTATGTAGCAAACTCTAATTATCAGTTTTCACTTATACACACATCAAGAAAACTACCCACAGATCTGCACGCTATGCTTATACTTCCCTAATGACGTGCGCAAGGAACTCTTTTACTAAGATGGAGCATGGGGTTTTTCCGTGTGTTGAATGGTATGACATTAGTAGCCGATCAAGCTGACTCGGTATATTAATCACTGCAATTTTCACACAATTTCAAGCAGAACAGATCCGATTCCAAATTTCCACATCCTGCGAATAGACGCATTTTGGATCATATTAGGGGAGGCAACTATTTATGTAAAACAGAACAAGAAGAGGTGCCAGCGCAAATCCTCGTAGCTGCTTGGTAGATTTATGTTTCTTAGGAATCATTCCATTTGCACAAATTCCTCGTGTCAATCTCAGAAGTAATCACACAACCATGATTGAGAATGAATTAAAGAATCAAGAATTTATGGTTAAAAATTTAATATTTACAACACCACAGGGTTAAGGTATGAGTAAAATGTGAAATATAATAGTAAATGACGAGTAGAGCTTATCAATTGTATTTCTAGGCTATCCAAAAGATGCTGCTGACATGCCTTCTCAAGAAAACAGTGGAAATACCTAGCCGAAACAATCGGCATTAAAAAAGCCATACTTGTGGATGCTTTTAGGATACCGCGGTCTGCCAACTATAAAGGGCAATGTCCTAGCCATTTACCCCTTTGTCTACTGACGGTAACTCTAGTTACCACCTCAAACAAGCAGTCGATTGCTCAGTAGCTCCCGTCGGTACCTTCAGTCACCATCGGAGTGCACTTGTCAGGCCGCGTCTGGCATCTGATCCATAAACATTAATCATGTGTTATATTTATGCCACAATTAAGCAGAATAACACAAAATATCATAAAATACGTATATCCAATTACCGTATACAAATGGTTAAAGCTAACCATCCTGACAACCGAAATGACCGACAGTATCAAACGTGAATTTAAAGCTAATAGAAGAAACCTACCCCAAAACGTCAAGTTGAGCTTGCCCAGAATAATAGCCGGAAGCAAGCAAACGGATAGTACCGACCCACCAACGCCTAGTGATGCGGTTCAAACTGAATATCATGCGATAGCTCCAAAATACTTGAGCATTCCGACTCTAACCAAGTCGGCCCATTGATAACCTTTCATGATTTGAACACTACAAACTCTATAAGATGTTTATATAAAAATGCGCAAAACCTTTCGAAAAAAATTAGCGGAGTTAACCGAGGTACCCTCGCACTGCTCACCTGACATTATCACAATTACGGAAACATGGTATTCTCCCCAATTGTTTGAGACGGAGATATCCATTTCCAGTCTGTTTAACTATTTGATTCTTAAGGGAGTGGTACCGAAAGATTGGAAGTCCGGTGTGATTACACCTGTCTTCAAAGGAGGCTGTCGATCGGACGCTGCAAATTATCGTCCCGTCACACTATTACCTGTCATTGGTAAGGTCATGGAATGTATAGTCTCGGAAATAATGGTTGCACACTTTGAATTGCGTAATTTGTTTTCGCCAGCTCAGCATGGATTTCGATCTCATCGCTCTTGTCTAACAAATCTTCTCATAGTGTTAGACGACTGGACGAAGGAGTTGGTTAGAAGTTCTTGCATTCACTTCTGTTACTTAGACATTTCTAAAGCTTTAGCCAGAGTCAATCACCAGTTGCTTCTTCAAAAACTGCTGCGTTTAGGAATATGTAAACCACTCCTCTCATCGTTTTGCGACTACCTGTCACATCGCCATGCCAGAGTTAAAGTAAACGGAGTGCTATCCCAAATGTTCAAAACCACCAGCGGATTCCAGCACTGCCAGAATAAATATCGACGGGCCAACCGATTGTTAGGTATCTTTCGAAGAATATTTGGAATATTCTCACTGGTAACGTTACAAAAGATAATGAACGTCTACCTTCGCCCTACGTTGGAGTATGCAGTAGAGGTCTGGGCTCCTTCGTTGCGAAAAGATATTGCTCACTTTGATACAATCTATCACAGAGCAACAAAGATAGTGATGGGTCTTCGCAATGTTCCGTATATCGAAAGATTGCGACGTCTGGGTCTATGTGACTTTATCCAAAGGAGGATACGACGCGACATTATTCTGACCTATAGAATTGTGTCTACCGAAGGACATCCACAAAACACTTGCTTGATGTGTGTGTGGTAAAGTGACACACTGAAATACTCTATTCCTTTACGTCCCAAGTTCCCGTATTGATTGTCGGCGCCATTTTTTGCCGTACGTGCTATATTTCTTTGGAATTTCCTACCCCAACATGTGGTGAACTCTCCTTGCCTGGCAGTGTTTGACGCAAAATTGGACTTACACGTGCGAAAGAACATTATTCATAAGCCTTACATGTGATATTCTCTATTCCTTTCATACTATTCTATTTTTCATATTTTCATTCAGACCCTAATCCTGTGGTGTTGTATAGTATTAACTTTTTAACCATAAATTCTTGAATCCTTAAATGTATGTCTCTCGAATGATGTTCTTGTGCATATATAAATCAATTTAGGCTTTCAATATCATCAGACAAGGAGACTCAACAACATGTTGAAGTAAGGAAGTAAAATAGTGTTTACGGCAAAAAATCGCACCGACAATCTTGGCGAGAACTTGAGACATAAATAGATAAGTTACGTCAACTTGTCAACGATCATGTATCCTTAGTTTTAGGATCAGTCGATTGTGATTGACTCAAGCAAAAGCTTTAATTGTGTACAAGTTGAAACATGTATGCAACCACGTCTATCCAATTCGTTCGTCCAGTCGACAAACAGCGTAGGAGTTTCATCAGATACGAGCGACGAGAACGAAATCCACGATGTGCTGGCGAAAATCACTCAGGCACTTCCTAGGTGCACGACCATTTTCAAAACTGTCAGCTCAAAACATTACAGTTTCACTCTGTGTTATAATCCATTCAACCGAATGGATACAAAGCTGGGTTTGTGTAAAAATCAGTTTAATTGGTCTTCTGAAAACATCCAAACCACATGTACGTAAATGAATGAAAAGGTTAGGCGAGGTACTTTCCGGAAACACCAAATTTCACAAAATTTGCTAAGCTCGATACATGAATGAAATAAAAATCATGGACTAAGGCAAGTTACTGGGAATCCGTTGAATTTACTTGGGCTGAGATAATCTCATGTTGCGAAGACCAATATGGGAAAATAGCAGTGAAACTTCAGTGTGATCACACAAACATTCTTACCAGTAATGTGTCTCAAACACCGTATGTAAGTCCTGCGCGACTGCACATCCGTACGACTTGTTCTATGAAAGCTTTCTCGCTAAGTTTTAACGCAAAAATCAAGATTTGCATGATTGATTTAACCTATTCGAAACCGCCTTCAGAATCCTACAATTTTTAAACGAGCACATACACCTTCCGACAAAGCAATCAATGGATTGCTACCTTCAGTTTCTGTTGACAAAATATAGCGAAACGTGAATGTCTAGCGTAGTGCCTAAGATTGGACAGCTGAAATGCCCTTTCTTTGTTTCATCAGTATTAAAGAGGAATTAGGAACAATTTTGCTGAAGCAAATATAGACACATAGACACGTAGAGCGTTTATTATATCAAAAGATAATTTGAATTATCTCGGGAAATTCTGTAATCGAGGCTCTGAATATATTTGCGATTTCAAAACTTCATGTTAATATATCAGACCTGTAAATAAACGACACGGTAAACGCTAAGATGTAAATGTAACGACCTATAAAGCTAGAAATGCCAAAACCAGTATCAATAATATCAATTCTAATAACGAAATTAATATTAGTATAAGCAAGACAATTATATTATTGACACAAATTTTTAGTGAATTTTAATGGACATTAGAATCTCTAGCATTTGTTAGATTATTGAGATTTTCATTTTTTGGAATGTCAAATGTTTTTCTTAAACATAAAACCAACATTAAAACTGATTTCCACAAAGCATTTTTCACAATTATTTCAGGCTCATCTTTTCAAACTGACTTTGTTTGTAAAAAAAGCTTCTCACCAAACGGCCCAAATTAGTCGCATTAAAATGATTAATTGAAGTTCTCAAGCATTATGTACGCTCCGGGGTAAAATCTAATTTTTCTGGAACGACAACAACCTTGTTCGTCTGAAACATACTAATTAATTTGCATTCGAATTCGTGCAAATGAGCGAACCGTTTCCGGTTAAATGAATTCTACGTTTCAATTAAATTCGCCAGTTTTTCATTTGTTAGTGTTGTTGTTTGCTTGCGTTAGTGAGCTCGGAAGTTTGTGTATGTGCAACCGGTTCAGCAAAATTCGTATCTTTGTGACGATATCACTACTTATATGAAAATAAGCGACAAAATCTAGCGTGATATGCACCGAGAATATGTTTATCTGACAAGATGTATAATGTTTTAGCGAAGAAAATTTCACGCATATTATTTTAAGCTATATTTTTAAAAGTATTCACTGCGATTTTTCGTTAAGACATAGTTCAATGACCACTAAAAACGGGAGAACTGAATAAGATATTATCCTGCTGACGGCAAACGAAAAGTGTTTACTGTATCTGAAATTTCTTTACAAAACAATTCGCTTGATTCCTTTACCAGTGCTACCCATACAACAAAAAGGATGAGCATACTTATAAATGATAACAAATGAAAGGATTACTTTTAGAAATGTATTACTTCCGTAGTATGGAAACCTTCGACATTGTATTATACATATTAGTCGCGTAGATCCCATTTACATCAAACATTAGCACTGGACCTTTATAATAAGGATTACAAGCACTTGTTTCTTGCAATTGACCTTGAAAGTGGTTTAATAAACCATGGGTTGTTGAAGCACCGGTGGCAAAGTGAAGCGCGTTTCTTCCAAACGGTATAATGGTCGTGGTTCAACAAGACTTGGTCGCTCGCATTCGCATATCAACAATTTTTGTATCACGTCAGGTAGACTACTGTAACACCGAATGATATTTTTTCTTGAAGGGCCATCAATGACGAGTATGCGGACCAACTTTCCACGATAGACGAAAAGGCGTTTGCTGATTCTAATTTCACAACCCGTTTTTGTTTCAAGACTCACGAAAATGTGTTTGGCTGTACGAAATCTGCCATAGAATGTGTAAATATCTGATTTGTCTTGATGCAAGAAAACTGTGTAGCGGAGCCAGCCATCATGGATGCTATTATCCTGGCAAGTTGTAGGCGATTCGGTATTACAGTTTGCTTCTGTTGTTGGATTTTTAGATTTTATTAAATATCCATTGGCATTTGGTTGAGGGCTTTCTAATTCGCCGTTTCTGAACCAATTCATAGAACGTGTAGGTTCCGATGGGTATTGTGAAAATCCTAAAATAGATGAAGAGAGCACAATCAACTTGGTTCCTTTGGAATGAAGTTTGACGCCCAAGCTTTCCTCAGAATTCCAATTCTTCCAAGTTCCAAGTGGAGCTTTAGATATTTTCAAACGGTCAGTCATATCTGATTGTCCGTTAGTAATAGGTGACCGGACTCTTTGATCGAATAATTCGGGATCCCAGTTTTCTCCGAAAATGGAGCACTCTTCATCATCACTCAATGCCGATCCAGGCTTGTTTTGAGATAAAAAGCGCAACCAGGATGGATCTTTGTTATGGTTTAAAGCGTTTGAGGATGATGCTTGACAAGGTAATAAATCAGTCTCGAGTTCTTTAGCTGACTCGATATCTCCTTGGTCAAGACAACCTGTATTTTCTTGGCTTAGATTGACATAATTCTGGTTGCACTCCATCTGCTGCAAATTTATGGTACATCGCTTCTTATTTGTCACGTGCTCTGGAGACCTTAGGCAATTCCCCATCTCTGTAGGGTGAGTGAATTTACACCTGGAACATGGGAGCTTAGACTAGGTTAGACAGTTGGATAACATAAAACAGCCATAACTGAGCATTTGAACTGAGGTTCTTATCGATCGATTAAAGCTGGTCACGAGTAAGTTGGCCTTCAGAAGTTCGATTGATTTATCCTTAAATATATTTAATGGAATACTACGATCAAACCTTTGCGGTCGCATATTGACTTGACGGGAAAATAAAAACTTCTGTCAATCGGAAACAAATTGATAGATGCTGTACTACGATACACTTCCACTCATCCAATACAGGTCTTCAGGTCCATAGCTTGTTCCATTTTCCATAAGATAGAACACCTGTGCACCGACGAAAGATAACGAAAACAGGCGCACCGTGAAGCGAGCCAAAGACTCGTAGACCACGGTTATCCAAAACGTTTTGTAAAACGCCAATTGATGAAGGTAAAATACCCATCAGAAAAATAGGAGAAAAATTGGCGAGATACCGTATGTGAAATGCATCTCTGAAGCAATACGTAGAATCTTGAACCAGGCGGTCATACGTGTAACTTATATGAAAGGGAAAACTATCCGATCGGTTCTGATGTACCTCAACGATAAGACACCCTTATCAAGCGTTACGAACAGCATCTACAGAATCAACTGTAAGGACTGTTCGTGTGTTTACATAGGGCAGACTTCCAGGGAAATTTACACTAGAATCGAAGAACACCGAAAGCGTGTCCGGAGACAAACCCGGGATGCGAGGGAATATCAATCACTTATTCGTGATCCCACCTTGACGGAGCACGTTTTAGATACGGGCCACAGCGTAGATCTAGACAACGTGGAAATATTGAGACGCGGTATTAAGCTGTATTACAAACGCCTACATGCGGAGGCGGTAGAAATTGCCAAGGCAGGTCGACTAGCAGTCAATAAGGTGGATGGAGCAGAAATCTCCACAACAAGATTGAGAATATTTTTAGTGCGGCACTAGTGCATAAACTCTGGTAAAAATCAAGCATTTGTTTATACTCGTTCATTCATCTCGAATCGTATGCTTGGGTTGCATAATTTAAGCTAAGCAAACGATATAGAGAAGACAATGTGGTTGACTTTACTATTCGATATACAATCTGATGATGAACCGTGTTCATTAGATTCCTACTAATCATTAGTCCAAGGACTTTTTCTACAAATATTTATGCCAAGCTCTCAGTTTCAAATCGCATTCTGGGTTTTTGTATGTTGAATGGTATATCATTCGTAGCCGCCCAAGTTGGCACGATGTCAAAATCCCTTTGCAATTTCTCACAGTCTGTAGCACAACTCACATACGAGCATATTTTAATATCATCCGTGAACAGAACCATTTTGCATGTTGACTGGGGGCAAATTTTTCCTGTACATAAAAAGAAGCGGACCTAGCACAGATCATTGTGGGACCCAACTGGTGGTTTTAATTTTTGTTGACAACACTCAATTCAATCTAAATCTTACGTGATGTTCTGAAATGTAGTCGCACAACCACGAGTAGTGGATCAGTTTTTGTAGAAGCAAATTGTGATTCACTTTATCAAACGGCTTAGATAGGTTCAAGTAGCAAACGTGAATGCTGAGTTCGAAGTCCGCGTAGCAGTATAGTAGTATCTTGCTTGAAATGTCCGGCACTAGGTTCCACTAGTCTCTCCAGTTCAATTGACGAGCGAACAGGATTACCTGTGTGCTCGACTAAGGAGATTAAGATGTACATGAGAATGTCGAAATTTTTCTGTTCTTGAATAAGGAACGAGATACTGGCTTTGCATGGAGCAGAATGATTCATAGGCAATTATGACCTGTTGCATTTCGTGTGCGCCATTGGATGAAAATATTCTGATTAATCTATCGCATTACAGTATTTCGATCAACAAGCATATACTGGATTGAATACAAAGAGAGTCCGGTCTTTCAATAACTTCAATACCTTTTTTGAAGTATATATGTATCCAGCAAACCAGAAGACTTGCCTAACGATGCAGGTAAAAAACGGTAAGCTTAATCACAGAAAGATGGACGTTAAGAGAACAAAGGCGATGGGCACAGAGCGAAAGCCGGTGAACTTTCAAAAACTGAGCATTTACTTGATTAGTCCAGGTGAGGCTGTTAGTTAGTATAACGTAAAGGTACTTGAAACTACATCATCACAATCGAAGACACCATTAAACCGACAGCACAACACGCTGGAGTCTCGCTACTATTTTTATTTTTTTCTCCTATCGGTCTAGGCCAGGGCAACCTGACAGTATCTTAACCCAAGTGCAGTGCGGCACTTTGCCTGGATCAGGCTGTTGATTTCATACATGCAACGAATGTTAAACTGCCCCAGAACCATGAAAACAGTAAAATTCTGAAAGATGAGGGAGAATGGGGCTTAAACCACTAGAGCCACCACGACTAGAGCAACAACAGCACGACAGCTTCCTCGTGGCTTTCACTGCCATGCAACATAACAGGCATTCGTCGTAACTCCATTTGACAACATACTGGGTTAAGTTGGAAGACGTGCTGAACCGACTTTGGAAAGTTTACTAGTGAGCGGTTAGCTAATTATGCCATGTGAACTACAAGAAGCTGAGTGAAGAAAAAGACTACTTCTGTTAACGAATTTTCAACTTTAATTAAAAAAACAGTCAAAGCTATCAAGGAGACTCTTGACCAATAACGATGTTTTCACCTAAGGATCCGTTTATTGAGACACTATGAATAAATGTTCATATATGAAAGATCTCGGAAACGCACTAACGTTTGTAAACGAGACAGGGAAGCCGTACTAATGTAAATAGTTCGCGTGATCATCGATCCATCACTTCGAGGTCATGTGAAATGATGGTTCAGAGTTATAGTGGCGACTGCAAAAACTTCTTGAGAATAGCTCATTGTCCTTGGGCGAGATTGTTTTATTCGGGGTTTGTAGTTCAAGCGTAGTTGAATGCTCTCCCAATGATGTCAGTTGCTAGTTGTAGGAAGTAATGAGATATGGCCCAACCACGAGCGCTTCGCAAGAAGCTTTTTGTTGACTAATTGATGACACGTTCACAAGTTACAATGCAAGCACGGTGAACACCTATCACTGCACAGACCATGAGAACAGTTAAATAGATTTGGCAACAGTAAGCAGCCGGGAGTAAAAACGCGTTGGGGTCTCACCATCCCATTCTTATTTTTGTCTAGCACTAACAAGCATGAAATCTGTGCAGCAATATATCTGGATACCGGCCCGTAATTCCGTATTACACTTTTTAAAAAGTATGAAAACTGCTGCATCTTATTAGCGTTGGTAAAATCTCGCACTTGTCAAGTAAAAAGGATGCATAACAACTTGTATAGCCCCACTCGACTACGCTACTTGCATGCAAAAGCGCATGTGAATAAGCTGCGTGTGTTTTACAGCTGTAGATGTCATTCTCTCGTCCACTTTTCTTGGTAAACGTTGTGAATGTGTTGCAGAGAAGCGAGGATGAGTGTCTAATAGTTCTAAGCGGATCGAGAAAATTCGCTAAAAGCATGCGACAACTAAGCTACAAACTATTGAAATAAATGATTGGTGGTACTTTGACCGGATCAAGCATGTGCTTTCATACACATGCTTAAACCGATTTCATGAAACGCATCAGGGCTAATTCATCAAGCAGTAAAATCACGGAGCTCCAATTTTACACAGATCTTTTCTCAATAGTTTGATCGGCATTTGTTTTTTTTAATTTATTGATAAAGATAAAAACCAGAATATCTTAACTCATTTTCGGATAAGACGGCCAGTACCTTCATGTTTCACGCCAGCATGTTGTGGAAAAACGCACTTACGAAGCATACTTCTCTAAATACACGCTAACGCCGTATTGGGTGGGAAGATGATATCAAAGTAGGTTCGCTAGTGCGTACTAAACTTCCCACATGTATGCATAAGCAAAAAATGTCGACCTATTACAATCGTGATTCGTGGTACTTTTGCGCCGATAGTGCTTTGCGGAAGCTTTTAGCATCTGATGTTAAACGCTCTTAGTTGTTGTCAACTTCGTTGATTCTGCGGTCTAAGTTCATGGTTGGAAGTGTCAGAAGACGTGTTACTCAGGTCTGCATATACCGTTTTATGCCACTACTTATAGTCGGCAACGATCGGTATCAATCACGGAAAGGAGTAAGTCAAACAATACTAAAACAGTTTCGCGTAGTACCCGCACTATTGCTGTAGATCATTACCCGCACTGATGTGCAATCGTGCAGCATTTCTGTGTTCTACGGCTAACATCGTGCTAAATTGACTGGCCAACGGTAGTGAGCTGCATGCTGAAACACGTTGGAGTCTCTACTATTTTTATTTCCCCTCATATCTCTCTAGGCCCGGATAACCTGACAGTATATTAGCCCATGTAATCTTTAACTGTGCGGCACTTTGCCTGGATCAGGCTGGTGCTTTCATAACATACCATACCGGAGAAAGCACTACCCAATACACTAGCTAGCGGATTTCACTTTCTTCAACAGTGTAGAACGCGAGGACGGATGTGAAAGTTATTTTTATTCTCTTGGATAAGACCAAAATTGTTCAGCTAGAAGTATAATGATAAATAAAAAATTCCAGATATAACTAACTTCTAGGCATTATTGTAGAAATATCTAAAAATCGCGGATGTGGATATGAGACCCTTTACAATTATAATTGATCGTTTAACCAACCCAAAAAATATTAAAAACCAGCACCAACGAGAGGTATAATGAACAAATCATCGTTCCGACAAAACAACCCAATTCATTTGAAAATCTTCCCCTGGTTGAACGGCTTGTCTGTGAAACGTTGCACGAAATAGTCATGCACTAATTTTTTCGTTTCTGGGTCATTGTGATCAAGTTTGCGCCACGTGTATGACTCATAATCCACTTGGCAATCTTCATGTAATTCGAAAGCAAGCCCGGTACCGCGCCAAAACCAAACACCACTGATAGTGTTGTTCTTATCTTCCCCGAAGATGCACATGCTTCCAAACGCATATTTCATCATCCTGAGGTGAAGTAAGAAGGATATATGCAAAACGAGGTATGGATAAGCTTGTTATGAAAAATATTAGCGAAGATGAATTATCACTAACAGGTTTCCGCTATTATGTATTTGTGGCAAAAATGACGAAGTAGGGTTCCAAAACTCTGGGCTCAATCATCATCATCATGAAGCACAAGTCTGGAGCCAGACAAAGTGCCAAGCAATATGAAGCAGGAAAAGCAGATAAGCAAGCGCGTGGAAGAGGGAAAGCAGGCAAGCGGAATACGCAAAAGCAAATGCACAAAAAAGCAGCTTGTTTTTGTAGTTTCACTGCATGCGATTTTTGGGTTTTTTGTTTTTTGTTTTTTTATGTAAAATAATACCGAATAAAAAAATTATGACACACATAATAAAATACACTGGCGCCACTGACTTCGGTTTGTAGCCATATCGCGTAAGGTTTCCAGCCAACTATTAGGTGGAGCTTTTGGACCCCACCCAGGCAAACGAATACGCCCAACTGAGCCTAGCGCTACGGTGAGTTTCTTCATCCCAACGCGCCACGTCATGGACTGGCCACCCGATCTTTTCTCCCAGCTTCTGTCAGGCTCTGCGAATAAGGCGCGGTACGGTAAACGGTGAGTAGGCATTCTTAATACATGTCCCAACCATCGCAATCGAGCAAGCATCAGCATTTCTCTCAGTCCGTGGCCACCTCGTCCTAACACCCGCTTGCAGACATCTATATTTGTAACACGATGATGCCACCGAATGCGAGCAATTCTACGCAGGCAACGGGTATCAAAAACAGAAAGCCGACAGACATCTTCCGCTCGGATAGACCAGGTTTCGCAGCCTTAAAGGAGTGTAGCACACACCACTGCGTTGTACACTCGGCCTTGAGTATGGAGTGAAACATCGCGTAGACGCCACAGGTGGCTCAATAGAAATGATAGTGCTGCTCTTCAGTAACAGGTGACTGTAAAGAAAAGTAATGAAGAGCCATGGATAATCATTCGCACTTAGGCTTGAAACCGTCTGTTGCATTATTTCGTTACGGTGAAAAACCATCATACATCGCAGCGTAGCGTACACCAGTTACAAATGCAGCTAGTTTGGCCTTGATCGTTTTTGAACCAAAATCAGAGTCTCGCCACTTTTACGAAGCTATTGAGCTAGGAGTAACAAACGGAACCGTAAGTAATACGTGGCCTAACTTGTGAATACTACGAATGCTCGCTACCAAATATTCAATTACGGATCGCTGTAAAGATAGTATCTGATGATTTCTAATAACTTCAACGGTTGTGCGGAGAAAGCGACAGTCGAAGACTTGCAGAAACTTTTTTCTTGTCTAAGCGTTTATCTCACATCCGTAAAGCAAAACCGCGTAGTGTTGCTTTGTAGACTGTCCTTGAGCTTTACAGACATGTCCCTTTGACGCAACAGATGGCCTATGTTAGAAACAATACCGTTGCTCTGAAAGCGACTTGAAATCTCCGTATATAAACATGCGATGGTACCAATTAAACTAATTAAACTACTCAAAAAGGCGAAACAGCCGACAGTTGCAAGCCCCTCTATTATATAATGTTAGCGTAGTTTCGGGCGGATCTATAGCCCGCAACAGCAGTCTGCGCTTCGAAGGTGCAAAGCGCATTTCAAAGGATGCTACTATACTAGTCAGTCCGAGGTATCCCGAGCATCCGTTTGAGCAATCGAAGAGAACTACGTCGATAGCTAAAATAGAGAAATTATACACTGCTGAAAACATTAGCTGAAAGAAAGTTGGCTTACCGGCTGATGTTCACACTGACGCTCTTAAAATTGTAGGAATAAGTTTCATAAAATGTTTAGGTAACTTTGCGGATACCTTTGCATAACAAAGCATTCCCATCGACCAAATTGAAGGCACCCTCAACATCAATATTGCTACAGTGGATGGTTATAACGGCGGCGATGTTATAAGGCTTGCCGAAGAGTGAACAGAAAAATCGATAGCCAAACGAGTATGTTTCACTTAGCCTAGGGCTATGGTGAGTCTCTCAATCTCTGCAGACTGTTTCGTCATCATGAGCATGGAGCACGAATTCGGAGCCCGGAAAAGCTGATAAGCAGACGCTTGAAAAGCAGACAGGTGGAATATGCAAATACTTGTATTTGCAATCTCATTGTATGAGTCATGAGTCTCATCTCATTTTTGAGTCAAATATGATACAACGATATGAGATCAAAATTGACACACAATAAACTACACAGACATCAACGCACGGATGTGCTATCGTTCAGTGCGGCTAAGTGCTAAATTGCTTGGCCACCGGTAGTGAGCTGCATGCTGAAACTCGCTGGAGTCTGACTACCATCTCTTTTCTCTATTTTTTATCATATGTCTGGACTTACTTTTACCTTTTTACTTTTGTGCGACTATCTCCTCCTGGAGGATGAGTCGGCTTCAATGAAGATTCTTGGGAATTTGGGTACAAAGCGGCGTCCCCAGCACCACTCGGCGTTTGTTCGAGTCAGCTTCTCTAGCCTTTGCACAACCAAGTGCGACCTGCAAGACAGCAGGGAGTTGCCAGAAAGAGGTGGTCTACCAGACTCTGTTCCAGGTTTTTCCTCAGGGTTTTCTCCCGAAGCCTTTCCCGCGATCGGGTGTCCCACAAGGCAGCGGAGGTTTAAAATCAGGGTTTTCCTTCCCTTAGATGAAATGCCCTCCCGGGCTAACGAGCTACATCTGCCCGAAGCAAACTGGTTTTCAGGCGCCAGTCACTCGCCCTCGCCCCTTCTGTTGGTAGAAGCAGTTCCGCCGGGCTCGGAGAGCCACTCGTGCAGGCCAGAAGCTGGACTTGGTTGTCAGAGGCTATTTGAGACGCATGCCATATGGGAGCATTTTATAAACAGTGGGAGCTTATCCCCACTGCCACCCCCGGCTATGACAGCCTTTGGACATGGGTAAGTTGTCAAAATGTGCAGTACATGACTGTGTGGCACTTTGCCTGGATCAGGCTTTCATACATACATACATTGGCGTCACGGACTTCGGTTTGCAAATATTCGGGTACGGTGTCAAACCAGCTATTTGGTAGAACTTTTGGAGATTAATGCAAACGCTAATGTTTCATCGAGCCTAGCTCTAGGGTGCGTTTTTTCTGGGAATAGCCACCCGGTCGATTTGCACCTCTAATAAATTCTGTGAATAAGGAAGAAGAGTATCAGCATATTTTCATTACCCCTAATCTGGGTAGTAATACTCCTTACACCGCCATGAAGCCTCCCAATGCGAGCAATCCTGCGCACGAATGAATGTCAAGACAAAAAGCTGTTGAACATCTGCCGTTTTGATAGAGAAGGTTTTTCAATTGCAATGTAGCACGCACGACTGCGTTGGACGCTCGATTTTTAGCAGGGCGAGAAGCATCGCATTGACGACATAAGTGCTAACGCTACACCCACTTTCCGTATATGCTGTGAGATCTTCTCTTTGAAGCAACCGTTAGCAGATAAAGATGACGAGATAAACTAAGTTATCAATCAGATCTAGGTTGGCATACGTGATAGCGAGAACAGGGAAATAGAGTTACATTTGCACTTATTCGCTAGAAATTATGTGCTATTACTAGACCCCAGGTTTGTGGTATTGTTATTTCTCAAAAGTACGTCATCCACATACTTTAGATAGCGAGCCTTCTTACTTAACAAGAGTTAAACTCGCGCTTTTAAACTCAGTGAGGTTGAAAAGTGAAGGCGAATTAGGGCGGTTTCACTAGAAATACTTAAGGAAAATGACAACCGTCTGTAGGCTAGACTCTTGTCTTGGGTTTGACATGAAGCTTTTCAGATGTAAACATACTTCTTAGGTACTCAAGAGATAGTTCTGTAGGCTTTTGCGACCGATTGGAGTTAGAAAGTCATTTTTACCGTCGATTCAACACTGAAATGTCCTATAGCGCTGAAATTTTTAAAAACCCAAGTTAGAAATAATAACATGTGACGCGAGTCTAATTGAAACCGTGGGTGAAACGCATAAATAGGGCTGTGCTTGAATGTGCAAGTTTGATTTTTCTGTTTTGCGCTAGTAACCGCGTTCAAATAAGTTTTAATGGTACTGGACTCTAAATGTAATCGAACTTCTGCTGAACAATGGTTCAGATAAAAGTGAACACAAACTTAAATCCATGTCGTTTGGTATACGACGTATGCTTTATGGTTACGGGCAAAATCGCAGTATACTGTGGACATACGGTTAACAGAAAGGATTACTCCCGCTCAAGAATAGCAGTAACACCCTCGGACCGAAGGTTTTACTTGGCATCGTGTGCTGTGCCCTCAACAGGTTTAACTGTTGAAGGCAGTTGACAATGTGGTAATTGTAACGTAAACAGTATAACATTTAAAATCATTGTGAAGAGTTCAGGAATGTGCTATAATATAAAGTTTAGATCAAACCAAGTATACTTTCACTACTTTTATAATAATCAGACTCACTTCTCCAGACGTTGAAACATTCCACGCACCAAATTACACGTCATGAATATCATATTCAAATCTTGAGGATAATTATACTCGCAGTACCAAATAGAATGAGTTTCCGGATCAAAATGCTCCCAAAAATAGGGAACAGCGACAGTTTCTTTGTCTTCGTTAGAATACACGCGTTTGAATGCATCCATATCAAACTTGCCAGCAGGTAAACTCGCGAAAGGATTTTTGCTTTCTGTTTTTTCTTCGTCGTCGTCTTCTTCCTCTTCCACTGGTTTAGCTTTGGGCTTAGGTGTAGCTTTCGGTTCTTTTTGCTTCTTGTTCTTAGGGGTATCCTTCACTTTTGGCTTAAAATCTTTATGGAGTTCAGCGTACTTTTTTGCGTCGAAATGCGCCTCTTGTTTGCACAAGGCTACGTTGCGTACAACTTCCAAAACTTGAGGTTGTTGGGAAATTGTTGTGTACCAACGAACAAGATGCGGATAAGGCTTGCGACCATTTTCATCGAGGACATGAGACATCAAAGGATGTAAAGCAGTGAACAGTGTAATATCGGCTTGGGATAAGCGGTCGCCTACGAGATAAGTACTAAAAAAGAGTAATTAATTAACTCAACATACACGCTACGTAAAACATCATTTAGATAGCGCAAAACATTGCTTAAATGGGCTTTAGCCTTCTCCGTACTTTCCTTATTATATTGAGTAACGCCAAGACACGGATATACCCAGGTTGCGACAGATGGCAATATGTTGTTATCAGCAAAATTAGCCCACTGAGTAACAAGGTATTCCAATTTTCCACCTGCGACATCAAATAATATAGGACATACCTCTTAGTTGATCTGTCCCAAGATAGAACGCAATCGCATTGGCATCAAATAAGCAAGTACCATCAGAACCCTCGAAGACGGGAACTGTTGAGGGAGGAAACTTTGACAAAAATTTCTTATCAGCATCCGTCTCACCGGGGACAAAGTTTGCAACAGTTACTTTAGCCTGACTATACTTTGCCGCAATCAATGCACGCCAGGATCTATGATAATCGACTGGTGAATAAAGTGTGCCGGTAACGACCATCCCTCCTAGCAAATCGAAAAAACCGCCAAGTGATGTATTCAAACAACTTCAAGTTTATAGAAGATTAGCATGAAATTTCATGTAGAATGCTTCAGTAAAATCATCATTCAATGTAAATAAGATTCTTTAATAGAATTTTACATAACGGTACTGGTCATAGGGTTTTATTTAAGACGTTTTCAGTACAGTTCAGTTCAGTTGCACAGGACACTAAGTGGCTAACGAGCCAAACCAGCGTCCAGAATTTCTTCGGTGGAAAGCTGTAGAGAAGCAACCACCACTGCCAAAGCGTTTATTGTGATTTGGATATCCGCGACGATCGCGATGCCAAGGGATTAACCGGGTTGTATTTAGGAAGCACCTCTTTATGAATGATGCTGGAAAGATAAAAATAAATTTCTCTTCACCAGTACGGTGAGAGGAACGTCACAGTACATCGAGTTATACGACGAAATTCTTTGAAATTTTTGATTAAGATAAAAAACCTATTTAAATGAATTTATTATTTATTTTTACTTATGATCTAACGTGCAAGATTCAAGATTTGAGAAGTAATGGTATGAAAGCTTGTAGCTATATATATATATATACCCGTTGGTGAGTACGTGTGGTATAGCTTCTCCGGATGCTAAATAGATGCCTCACATGATGCAACTTTGAGTTCATTATTTTATAAGTTGGGATTAGACCCAATCAAACCAGTCTGCGAGGCATTGCATCCAAATTTAGATGCACGAGTCAATTCTTATATGGTAGGTTGCGGAAACAGCCAACCATTTTAGTTGATCTGTGAAATAAATCCTCTCGAGCAGCTTCATTTCCTTTTGTAGCCATGGTGCCCAAGCTTGCACTGAGTAATCTATACGTATTTATGAGCATGGTGAATGTTTCATGGAATAAACGCCAATAAATACGCACAAGCATACCTAGCATACGGCTAGCTCGGTTGTACACTGCTTCGCATTGCATGCTATTCGTTAGACTTTCACTAATCTATACGCCAAGGTCCTTTGCTCTTGTATTCCATTCAGTTGTTTCTATCCAAGTTTGTAGAAGAATGGGTAACCTTTACCTATTTTCAACAGTTTGCTCTTTCTGGAGTTCAATGGAAACTTGTTTCGCTCTCAACAGCTGTTCAAGTTAGTAGTGCAAAATGACATGGATTTAGAAGATATACTTTAATCGGCATACTTGCTACTGGACGGCATCGAATATGAATCTCGCGTATGTGTTGATGTGCCCTGGTCAAAGAGACTACAATTTCTACCGGTAACCAAAAGCCTAATGATCACAATAAGCGCATTCTTATTCTCTTAAATGTCCCAGAAGATGCCACTGGTTCAGATAAAAAGTGTAAATCCAACCACGACACGCGACAGTGTAGATTGTTCAGTAATGCAATTTAAACCAGCAATGCATCGGCTATCGATACTTTCCGAATCCCGAAGTCACCGAATTACGCATACGCAATGCTTGATTAATAAGTTGTCTGAGCTAATTAAGCTTATAATAATAATAATAATACTGTATTCTTGGTAAACCATGGCATGCAAAACACGATCAGGTTATCAATGTGTACAAAATAAATAAATTGTAAAAATGACCTTATCAAGCGGAATTTTTGAGCATTTTTCCGTGTAATAAAGGATTGTAAATTTACAATGGTAAGTAAGTTTTTTTTCGCGCAATGTCACACAGTAATAAAGTTTCATCTAGATTGCATCGAAATAAGCAAATGAAGAAGATGCGATTAATTCTTGAGCAGAGATTGAAAAAAGAAAATGACAGAAAAAAATTAAGAAGAAAATGGTGCGCCAGTAGGGATTTCGGTTCATATAGAAAAATCAGTCTTATGCGGAAGAAGCAAGGGTCAGTATCGGAGTTGGTTTGGGAGTCAGAGATACTGGAACACAATCAAAGTTATTCTCTTCACCATCATGGTGAGTGCTTATCAAAGTAAAATAGTAAATCGATTAAGAACGATAAAAAAGATTCCAAAAAACAATATTTTTGGCATTTTTGACGTTTTTTTTTGTTTTTCAATAAATACGTTATGGTAAAGCATGTTTTCTTACATAAATTGGTTTAATATAAGCAGATAACGGTTAAGGATATGGTCATGTGGTAAAAATGATTATAAAACGCACGTTTACGATGAACACAATATTCAGTACTCCTGATAGCTGTAACGGAAACCTGGTTCAATCAGCAAATAGGTGTGGATGAAATTTCCATTCCAAACATGTTTCTTTTTCATCGTGCTCCTATGGACCGTGGAGGATGAGGTTGCTATTTACTATAATCAACCCCTCACATTCAGAAAAATCACGGATAATGATTTGATACTGGAAGATGCACTTTCGTGTTCACTTGAATTAACAACAGGTGAAAACTGTGTTGTTGGTGTGATTTAACGACCACCGTCAGCAGACGATGCACACAATGCTAGTTTAGTTGAGAAAAATCAGCTGGTTATTCCCAGATATCAAAACAATGTCCTGATCACGGGTGACTTTAATCTCCCAAATTTACTAAAACGCGAGATTACACCGGTGAGTTCACTTGATCATCTTTTCTACAAAATTTTCAACGTAATTCCGTTATTTAATCACGTGTCAAGCAGCACAAGCACACCATCCATACTCCATAGTGTTCTTACGAGCGAAGAAAATGTCACGAGTATATCCGCTATGAAGCACCACTTGGAAAACATGATTATGTAGTCCTTGTTTTCGACAATGTATCTGAAACGAAAAAAGCAATGCTCAGATATTGATAAGAAACATCGATACGGTTGCATTACAAATGGCACTTCTAGAAGTCACCGACTGGGCACCTATTAACACTGATGTCCAACAATGCTGGTCATCGTTACTTCAGAAAATCAACAAAATTAGTACTAGACTGTAAATCTGTTTCAAAAATCTGAAAAAGTGATTCAAATTCGTGATCTGCAGTCGAACACGGAAATGGATAAAGTTGCGAAACTGTGTGCAAAGAAGCCACATACTGCAGGCAACACCTGAATCCTGGAAATCTTACCGTTTCTTGAAAAAAAGTTACTAAACTTGTCCATGAGGATGAAGAAGGGTATCAAATCAATCAAATGGATAAAATTGTGCGAAACCCAAAGCTCCTCTTCCAAATCGTGAAAAGAAAGACTAGGGTAAAGCCGGGCCTTTCCGCATTACTTACAACAACTGGAACTACATCCACTGCTCTCGAATCCTGTAACAAACTAACTAGATTTAACTCTAAACTGTTCTGATCTAACGAGCGCTTATGTTATGATATGGCTGCATTCAGATCACAAATTAACATTATACACTCAAATCTCGGTACTATGCCACCTCGTTACTATGCCACTCTCGCTACTATGCCACTTTTGCTCGGTCTCGACAAAATTCAATACAAAATAAATTTACTATGCCACTCCCTACTCTCGTTACTATGCCACTATTCTGTGACTATTTAAAAGTGCATTTTTGCGCATTTTACGCATATAGTCAGCCGGTTTCAAGGTCAAACACGCGATGTTTCTCCCTGACGCCAGCTACAACAAGCCAATCACCTCACGCACAACGACAAGCCTCTTTCCTACTCTTGCTTTAAGTATCGATAGATAGACCCACGAAAGCGCGCGCACAAACAGACACTCACAACAGTGACATCGTTATTTTTCAAACTATTCAGCCCATAATGTCAGCTCAGAAACGCAAGCAAACCGACTTTACGCTGAAGGAGAAGTTCGAGATCATCGATGCTGCGAAGAAGGATCCGAATCAGTCCAAGTTGGCGAGGGAGATTAGCAAGAAATGGGGCGTCGAAGTTGAGAGAACCACCGTGAAGGGCATTCTCAGCAAGAAGGATGCAATTGAAGCTGCAATCAAAGCTGGAGTTCCATCGAAGCGCATGAAGCTGACGCAGCCTCACGACCCGAAGTTTGAGGAGGGAGTGCTGATGTGGCTGAAGCCAAGCAAGAGGACTGAATCTGCCTGTCAGCGGCGATCTGATCAAGGAGAAGGCGATAAAACTGGCCGAGCTGACGCACATCCCAGACTTCATGGCGAGCGACGGTTGTTCAGACAGCTTCAAGAAGCGCAATGACGTCACGTTCAAGACAGTGCAGGGCGAAGCTGGAGCGGTGGATTCCCAATCCCTTATTGATTGGCAGCAGCAGGTTCTCCGCCCTTACTCAGGCAGTTCTCTGCAGATGAAGTCTTCAACCTGGACGAGACTGATGCAAGCGTGTGATCGGCTAGACAACGAGATGAACGAGACCCGACGAAAGAAGATGCGTAGCCGACGATTTCTGAGAGCTTTGGACTGATCGATTGCGCAAATAAATGATGGACTTGAGAAAATAAAGTCGTTTTTACAAACCCTCGTTACTATGCCACTCTCGCTACTATGCCACTCTTGCTCGGTCCCAACGGGTGCATAGTACTGAGGTTTGAGTATATATATATATATATATATATATATTATATATATATATATATATATATATTATATATATATATATATATATGTCATGTCTACAGAATATAGACATGACCAAGCCACGAAATAAAATTGAAATCAACAGGTGCCTACCGTTCTTTGATGTCCTCGTCACTAGAAGCGACATAGGATCCCCCCAGACAAGCGTTAATCGGAAACATACGGACCAAATCCTATACTTCAAAAACAAGCATTCGATTGCACACAAACAGAGCTGCGTACGAACGCTGTTCAATCGAGCGCACACCAATTGAAACTAGTCTGAAACCCTGGTAGAGGAAGAAAGATATCTTTTCAAGGTCCTCAAGAAAAACGGTCATTAAGAGAACTTTGTACTGAGATACAAATCGCCAAAAAGCTTTTCTATGGAGCAGCCAAACGCACAGTTCAGGAAACCCCTACCCTACATTGAGAATGTTTTAGAAATCACTCCAAATGTACTGTGACCACTTGGAATCGACGTTGCACACAAACCTACGCAAACACTCCGCAATCAGCTGTGCAAATTGAAAAACGAAGACAAACCAACGTGATCTTGAAAATACCATGCGCAGATTGTGAGATGCATTACGTGGGAAAAACGGGAAAGAGAGTGGGTACCAGATTGAGTGAACACCGACCAACGGTGAGGAGGCACAATTACAAATCGCTACTATCCATTCACGTTGACCAAGAATGACATCAATTCGAGTCATTATAAGGGGATGCATGCGCCACGGGAATTCCTCGAAGCGTGGCACTATACAACGCGGTCATTGAATCAACACGTTCAATTTGACGACATGTATGTGCCAACGAGGAACCGAAAATAAAACCGTGTGACCTTGATAACAACCAATGCCGAGGAAAGAAACAACGGTCAGTGTATAAAAATCAGGAAACACGACGATTACGAACACTTCGCAAAAAGCTCAGCTGACGATGTCATCCATCTTGATGACGAAACGTCCTACTTCTACAATACCAGCTCAGCGATCACAGAACGCACAACGCCCAGCGTTAAGTCATTCTCTATTATGTTTCCCATTCCACGTTATCAAGATTCACTCTACAACCTGTGTCCAGAACGTCATCATCTAGGGTTAAGTCCGTGGTCCACGATTGCTATCCCCCGGAATTGCAGGGGTGCTTCTTGGGTCCGGTTACCCAAGTGCGTTATTCGAGACTATACTTCTTACTTCGGGTGCTTGGTGAGAGTCATTTCACCTTGTTTGGTCGACGTTTAATTAAACTCAGGATATCCATGGTTTTTAAATCGACAACTAACTTCCTAATCAGCTCACTTCCTATCTGTTGTGTTGCTGCACTGGTTTGACTTTGTAGAACTGTGAGTTCGCTACTCATCTGTCATCTTTGGATGCGCATACTTGAATCTCGAAACGATGGGTCGTCGTTCTTATCCTACCTTGTTATTTTCGCGCGAAGCAGTCCAAGAACCGAGGTATACTTTCCATAGACCCGATTTTACTTGTTTACTTGATTTCGGGTTCATTTTAGAGCTATCTATTCTGAGTGCTCCAAGTACATTTTCGTTAGAGCTGGTAAGTAGTTGAGCCTATCGCGAAACCTTCCTTTTATTTGTTTAGCAGCACTGCCAGCAGGAAGTATTTATTGAAATCACAAAATAATGTTAGCTCAGGAATAAAATGGTGATTGGTATTCGTCGAGTTGGCATTATATCTTGTGAGTCTCTTCATCAAATTAGATGATGTCAGCATAAACTTCTTGCAAAACGCTTGATCCAAATCTTTATAATTGTTTTTGGCCAACAATACTGTTGTCTTGCCTTTTGGTTTTACTGATCACTATCCCCTCTAACTGTTATTTCCTAAGAAGTATTTGATACTTATCAAGTTAGTCTAATTCTCTCAGGCTGGTGTTTTCTGATAATACTAGGTATACAGTTTAGTAGTGAATCTGCACTGATTTTCCGGTAGCTGTTTCAAAGTAGATTCTGTTTAGAATGACATCCTCTTACCGATTGTACTCAAATTTCTTTTGCATTATGAATACACGAGCGGTTCCAAATATATTCCAATCGATTGCTGACATCCCCAGCGTTTAAAACCATTCTACTTCGCGAAAGGATTAAGCCCTTTTCCAACAATTTTAGTTTAGTCTGTATCAGAAGCAAAACGTTAGCATAAGCTGCTCGAAACGACATACTCCCGATTGACTTCAAATATGTTCTAGTATACAATAAACTCAATCACTTTTAAGGCGTAATGACCAATCGTTTGGAGTTTTGACTGCGTTGTTCACGCCCGCACATAGTACACGTGTTTCTTTCATGTTCGAATGAACCGCCATTGTATATTGAACTCGGTTTATAGCTTCGGTTTCGTCGACAGCAGTGCGTATAGTCTATGTGATTAAAAACTTGAACCAACAACCATCCTGGTTTTGCTCCAATGCTGTATGAAATCATAAGCCTCATCCCGTCAAAGTGTCGCATATTCATGTATCACAGTCAAGCTGAGATTGCCCAGGTCTAAACGGGCAGCATCATCTGTCATGTGCCACTACATATCGTTATCTGTGTAGGACTGTCTCTGCTACTCAAGGGTAGAGTTTATAAAGCGACAGTGTGGGCTGTGTTACTATATGGGTGCGAAACCTGGACCTTACGTAAAGAACACATTCAGCGTCTCCAAGTATTTGACAACCGGTGTCTCCGCAGCATTCTAGGAGTTAGCTGTTACAATCGTATGCGCACCGATGCTCTCCGAAATAAGTTGTTTGGTAGTAATGTCGATATAGAGAAGCAGATCAACCTGCATAGGTTACGCTGGTTGGGTCACGTTTTACGGATGCCGGACCACCGACTTCCGAAACAGATTCTTTTTGCGACGCCACATCCTGATTGGCGTAAATCTCGGGGTGGCCAAACCGTCACATGGCATAGGCAGCTAAAAATTCTTACTAGTAACCTTTCCAAAGTAGGCGCAGCGCGTCTTCCAGGCTGGTGTCCCCGCGATCATATATCGCAATGGTTAGTTACGCTTCAGGATATGTCCCGAAACCGTGTTCAATGGCGGTCTTGCACTAAGCATCTTCTTGGAGTGTTTGCATAACCTTGTATGTTGTCAAGCGGAGTGACGAGAAAAGCTTGTTATGATGCATGACAGTGAAAGCCGCAAGGAAGCTGCCGTGCTGATGTTGCTCTACTCGTTCACGAAACTTGTTTGAATGCATGTTCCATTCGAGGTGTAGGCACCTCTTCCCAGTTTGTTTGTGCTTACTCTTCTATAGAAGCCGTAGCAATTTAAGTCCCACCCTTCCCCATCTTTTAGGATTTTACTTTTTCATGGTTGTATGGCAGTTAAGCATTCGGTACGTGCTACCGGTGTATTGCTGTCTTTGATGATGATGATGATGAGATTCCGGAAACCTCTTACGAGTTTGGTTGCGCGATGGTATATTTTGTCAAGCAACAGTATATCTTTTTTTAACCACGGAGTCCAAGCTTGCGATGCATGCTCCATGGTTGGAAATATATAGGCTTTCATGATAGTGGGCAACGTTCCAGGCGAGAAGGTTCTGAAAATCCGTCGCAGCATACCTAGAAGCTTGGAAGCACGCTTGTAGATAACCTCACAATGCAGGCTGTTCTTCAGGCTGCCGCATACCCAGACTCCAAGATCCCTTTCCGATTCTGTCCAGCTCAAAATAGTCTGCCCAAAGTGATATTGGTATTGGAATGGTTTACCAATTTGCAACACCTTGCATTTTTGGAAATTGAATGGCAAATTATTCCGTACCGACCATTCATGTAGAGCATCTAGATCACGTTGCAGCTGTACACAATCCGCAGTTGTTTTTATCCGCGTCCAAAGTTTAATGTCATCAGCAAAAAGAATCACCTTGCATGCGAGCGTCTCTGGTAGGTCGTTGATGTAAGCCAAGAAAAGTACTGGCCCGAGGACTGAACCTTGCGGGACGCCACTAGAGGCATCAATAGCCTGTGATTGTACCCCGTTGATTCGAACGATCGCCTTGCGCCCACTGAGGTAACTTTCAAGCCATATGAGTAGCTGTCCGCTGATACCCATCTGCTTCAGCTTTTGTAATAGTCGAAAGTGATCAACTCGATCGAAAGCTTTAGACATGTCCAGATAACAAGCGTGGATGCTAGCTCCTTTGTCAACCGCTTGGGTCCAGTCATTTAAAACCGTCAACAGGTTTGTCAAACATGAGCGAGATTTACGAAACCATGCTGTGCTACAGATAGCATATTTTGTGATTCCAGGTGATGAACTATATTTTCTGTCACTATCCGCTCTAGAACTTTGGATATCACAGGAAGTAGGGTGACAGGACGGTAGTTTGCCGGATCCGAACGTCTACCGCCTTTGTAGATAGGTGAAATTACCCCTGTCTTCCACTCTGTTGGCACCACTCCTTCAATTAGAGAATGTTTAAACAATTCACACAAAGGTTCACACAGCTGCTGTTCGCAGGATTTTAGTATAGTCGGTGTGATTCCATCCGCTCCAGGGGATTTCCTAGGGTTCATTCGACACAAATGTCTTTGTATACTCACTGGATTTATCTCGATCTCAGTCAGCTGTTGCGTCACTGTTGATGGCGGTAATTCTTCAGTCGATTGAATCGCTAACGGACTAAATACTTTAGCATAAAATTGAGCGAGAGCATCAGCTGTTTCCTTTGCAGAGACTGTTAATCCATCGTCAGTAAGAACAGGAAACACCCCTGGTTTCACGCTCGATCGAGCATTGACAATCCAATAAAGCAATTTAGGATTTCCTTCCATTTTCAAAGATAGAAAGCGATGGTAATATTGCTTGTCTTCTTTGATGAGAGTGTTTACTTTGTTGCGAATTCCGCAAAATTGTTGCCATGACACATCAGTCTTGGTATTTCTGTGTTGAAACCAAGCAGAGTTCCTTTGACCGATCCATTTTTCGTGCGACTACGAAGTTTAAAGCGAAAGTCGCTTACCCTTCGTTCATTAACAAATCGCGAATTTTGATATATGCTCGATTGAAGACTTTTTGTAAGTGTGGTGCAATGTGTTTCCGTGTTGTGATAATCAAGCCCTCGCCAATTTACTAACCCAAGCGCGTCACGTAAACTCACCTAGTCGATCCTTCTGAATAGTTTTGCGGACTCACATACTCGTCTAGCGCTGCATACATATTCAAAACCTAACACAAGATGATCACTTCGACCGAGAGGGGCAATGTAGTCAACACCTTCAACTGCTGTTGTCTCCGAAGTAAGGATTAGATCCAAAACGGACGGTAACTCTGATCCTCTTCTGTGAGTAAAGTCGGACACATGGTTAAACAGTGGAATCATATCGATCAGCTCACGGAATTTATGATCAGGTGTGTGTAGAGGGTGATCTGATCTGTTAGAAAGATGAGGAAGGTTGAAATCTCCCATGACCAGTAATTGGGAGCTTCGCATCTCTCCGGCATATTGTAGAGCCTTTAATACCCTGTCGTTTTGAGCATCCGTCGAAGATGGAGGGCGATATATTATACCAATGATGCAGTCGTCCTGTGACTCCTGTGTAAGGCTACACCAGAGGGTGTCTTCTGATTCGAGATTGAGATCGTGAATCTTCACGCACTGAAGACGTTCGTGAAAGTATAAAGCCACACCACCACCTTTTCGTGGACGATCGTTTCGTAATAGTATCATGTTTGGGATCGATAGTTCGCTTTCAGGCATACAAGATTGAAACCAGGTTTCAGTCACAGCGACGAGGTCTGGTGAGTATCGTTTGCACAGCTCGGTTAGTTCAGCCAATTCATTAAACAAACTTTGGGCATTCGTATAGAGACACTTTATTGAGCTTGTAGCATGTAACAACGAGTCAGTAACAGTATTTATTGGTCCGACGCTGTCGACGTCGGACTTTTGTCGTTTTTTGAAGCAAGTTGAGATATTTTCACTGGCGAAGAGATATGAAAACTCTTGGCATTGACCCGGCGAGTTGGGAAGAACTTGCTCTTGACCGCTCACATTGGAGGCATTGTGTAAAGTGTCGTCTGCAAGGTGGGGAGGAGCAGATACAGCTCTTGGCTGCTGAACGTAGATCACGCCTGCGGCGTACAAATGACGCCCTACAACCAAGTTCTGACTATCGTTGCAAGCGCTGCGGGAGAGATTGTTCATCCCGAATCGGACTATTTAGTCGTTCAAAAAGCTGTAGAACATGAAAATCCATGCGATTGTGATGTACATCCGTGGTCGACATCGACCGAAGGAGGCCAACACACACATCAAACACCGTTTTATTACTTCTCACCTACTGTCGATCGGTTTACCTACCCCGGCATCCTCAGGTAATGATGCTTGTTCACGTAGTTCTAAGCTCGTCGTATCCTTCCTCACCCTGGCTCTCAGTGTCAGCCCAACTCAAGGTTAGAGTCTACAAAGTGACCGTTGCGGCTGTGTTGCCTTGATGGTGCGAAAGAACACACCGGACGTCCCTGAGAATTTCATTTTTCATGGGCTTAAACTAGCAGAATCGCGTACAGAATCCGAATAAGTAGTTCGATGGTAATATTGATTGAAAGATGCAGCGTGACCTACTGGTTAATTCCCCCTTTAGCCAAATCCGCCCGGTCTTTCGGGCTGGAATGCCTGCGATTCGATATCGCGTTGGCTAGGTATACTTGAAGACATGTCTCAAAACCCCGAGGTCTTGTGGTGTCTATTGGAGTGGTGTGGAAAGCTTCTAATGACGCTGCAACATCCAGCTAGCTGTCTTTACTTATTCCGCTCTACTTATTCACACTGATTGCTTGTGTTTTTGCGGTGTGTGTGTCTCTTTCCAATTTAGCCTTCAGGACAACATTAGCTTTCATGTCAGCTCTCTTGACACCTTCTTTTAAAAGGATACTTCGATCTTGGATCAATGTGTGTCAAGCATTGATCCTGTTGATGATGATGACGAGAAGCAGAGGGGAAGGACTGTTTATAACAATTCCAAAACTAACTATGAAACTCTACTCCCCTCACTTTTTGCAGGCGTATGAATGTATTGCCCGCGAGATCCGACGCCGTCAATTGACCGATGTCCAGTCTGCCAAACCAGCTCGAAAGAAACACAAACGTTGTACCCTTCTCTAACGACCCAGCCAACTTGCGCGCGCGCTTGTGTGTGTGAAAAGAATTTCTTTTTTCTCCTTCCTAGTCGTTTATTCTCCCGCCCCCGCCCCTCTGTCATGTATTTGCGTGGCACTACTCGTAATTCTTTATCTCGCGCGCACATGCACACATCCGGTGCTTCGCACGACCAACTCGTAGAGATCCCTCCTCCCCCTGTCTCTCCGAGGTTCTCATATCCCCTACCCACCCACCCCTCGTTTGTAAACAACCTTGCTGTTTCTTTGCTGCCATTTTGAATCGAATGAATGCTGGCCGTGGAAGTCTCCCCCCCTTCCGGCTGGCGGCTTTAGTTGTCATTCCGCAGTGTCATGCCCGCATACTCGGTATGGGTCTCCGCGTGATTTTATTGTCATCCACCACACCTCGTTTCCAGATCTCCGTCAGTCTGTTTTATCGTGCTCTCTGTGTCCAATGACTAATCGATTTTTGTGTTTTGTGCTCTCTCTCTCTTTTTCTGCCGCTTGCATTTTTGCAATGTCTCTTTTGCCTGATTATTTGTCCTTCGTTTTGGGCTTATGTTGGATCACATTTATGATGATGATGATGATGACAATGATAAGTGCACCTTCGTAAAAATGTTCACTTTGACGCGTTATTTGATGGTGGTTTTTTTAATCTGTGGACTGTCAGCCACAAGGAAGCCGTTTATCAGCACTGACGCGACACAAAATTCACTGGTCAACCTTGAAGTAAGCATCAACTTACAAGTCTATATCCAGGCAACGTGCCGCGCAATGAGAGACTGTACCTGGCCTGTGATCCTGTCAAGTTGCCCAGGGCTAGACAGATATGAGTGGCAGTGAGATTCCTGCAGCTCAGTACTGCTGGAGAATAGGTTTAGCAAGGTGTCACCTGTGTAGTATGGTATGGGAGCACAAGCCTGATCCGGGCAAAGTGCCGCACAGTCAGAGACTGCACGTGGCCGAAGATACTGTCAGGTTGCTCAGGCCTAGGCAGATATGAGGAAGAAAAAATAACAGGAAATGGTAGTGAGACTTCAGCCTGTTTCAGCATGCAGCTCACTACCAATGGCCAATCAATTTAGCACGGTTAGCAGCACAGCACAAAGTACTGCACGATTGCACATCCGTGTAGTATAGAGCCACTGCAGAATCGCACATGCGCGGTTCGGGTCCATGACGTCTACAATCGCAGTGGCTTCATGCCATTAGTGTTATGGCTCAAAATCGTGTTCCTTGTAGGTCTTATTGTAGACATCTTGTATTGTTTGATCAATCTTGCCGGATGACTTTGGCAAAACTAGCCCCGTGATATTATTCAGATTCGCTGCGCTCGAGTGTGCGTCCTCCCGTTGGGATAGAACTTACTCGTAGAAATTTTGGTCATCCATAGAAACATTCATTCGCTCTGTTTCGCCTTTTAAAGGAAAATTGAATTCTGGCACTGCCTACCGCGTTTCTCACTCCGTGTATCGAAACATTCACTCAATTTCTTGTGCGTTTGTAGCGTTTATTGGTTTATACATCTTTACCGAGCAGCTTGAACATATCGTGGATGGATGGTATAACAATTACTAAAGTTCCGGTCCAAAGTCGGTCTTCGAAGTATGTTGAGTCCACTATGATAGCGCCGGCTACACTGTATGAGCCAGATTATCTAGTTTATCGAAAGTCGAACTTGGACAGGCCGCATTTACGGCACAAATGCGTTTGCAATAGAGGCATGGTAGCTTTGAACATTGCCCCTACGAGTTGGGAAGAATTTGCTATTGACCGCTCACTGGAAGCTCTGTATAAAGCGTCATCTTTAAGCTGTGTTTAAGAACAGATACTGTTCTCGACTGGTTACCGTGTGCTGCTCGTCGCTATGAGCGTTGTGGTAGATGCTGTTTCTCGCGAATCGGACAGTTTACTTATTTAAAATGCAGTTAATCTTGAGATCATCGTGTACTTACGATGTACATTCACTGCCAACCAGTGTTAATTTCCTTCTACCTCGTCAATTGCTCTAGCGTTCTTCTAAATAATCCCTTCAATAAACTGACATTTTTGACGTGAGCAGCATCCTTTGGGGGTTCTTTTAGCCTTGATCGGCTATTTCGTCATGCAATCGACAGACAAAAATGCTTTTTCTAAACTTTGCTGCACTCTGTTTAATTCAAGTTAAATTGGTAGGTGCAACGATGCTACACTTTGGTCACCCAAAAACTATCCTGAACGCACGCACACAACACATTTGCCGCTCACCGCCTGATGAACTATTGCTCAATCGATCTGCTTCGTTCGGTCGTAATCGATCGTGTTTCTGCTGCTGCTTGTGCTTGTGGTTGATCAGCTGCTGGTAAGCATTGTAACGACATACTTGTGTGAGTGCATTCCATGTTGTGTTGTACTGTTGTGAAGAGAACGGGAGTGATTGTTTGTGTGTGTGTGCGTTAGCGAAGCGAAACATTTATACCGTGCTCGAAATTTTGGCAAACGATAGTGCCATTGTTCATAAATGGATTGTTTGTGTGTAGGTCAGGCAAAGTTGGGGGTAAAGTAAAATGATTTTTGAATGGCACAATCGGCAAAAAATGTACACTCAACAGAGAAAGTATTTGTTTTTATTCGATTAGAACGGTTTCACTATTGTGAGCGCAAATTGAGACGTATACTGTGGGACGCACTTATGTCAATGTCAGTTGGGTAAGATAAGATTCGGTTCAGTGAATCTGTGGGAAACTGGTAAACAAAGTTAGATTTTCTGAAACCACTGTAAAATAAGATTCTTACAAAGATCTGGATGTTCAGTTGCAGACTCACAGTGCGGTTACTGTCCAAGCGTTCAAGGCGCATTCCCCCGTAAGTACTAACAGCCGGTTTCTAGCTGATTGACGTCTTCAGATGGAAGCAGTGAAGTTAGATTCATTGAGCCTTGAGATCAATAACAATGACTTGTTTCCAGTGTGCACCACCGCCGGTTTCTGGCTGTTTGTCGTCCTTGGACGCAGAAGACAGTGAAGATTAGGTTCATTCAGCATTGAAGCAATGAAAAAGTGATAAGCTATATAAATTTCAGAACCACTTAAACAGTATACAGGATTACTTCAAACCCTGAGGGTGTATTAGATGGCCGACAGTTTTGGTACCCATTTGCGTTTTGCAACACGTTGGACAACCCCTGAAAGTTAGTCGCCATACTGGATGAACATCAATTATCAATGTGAAGACAGCCGCAATCCATTGATCCAACTGGCCTAGGACAGCACGGAGTGTGAATGTAACAACCCACAAGCTATTTGAAAATATTCGAGACCGATCGGGAGTCCATAATCATGAAAATAAAGTTTGCAATGATTCGGATAGAGCAAGTTTTTTGGTGGTAACGTTTCGCTTCTGAACGCAGAAGCTTCGTCAGACCAAGGGTGTCGGTACGAACAGTGTTCAGGTTTAAATGGGATATTTCTTGATCAATCCTGAGTTCTCTAAGATAGACAGGCGAGATCAAGACAATTAATTACATCCCCTAAATGTTGTGTTTATCCCTACATAGTTTATTAAGTTTACGGGTGTGAACAGCGTCTGCAGACACACTGCTTACGTAATCATTTGCGCAATAGGTGTTATATTCGTTAATCCTTATCCGCTGCAGAACCGAACACCAGATTGTTGAGATATCCACCCCCATCCACCTTGTTCAATGTATTCGCGACAGCCTTTGTTATTTCAACAGCCTCGGCGTGAAGTCTTTCCCTATAAGATTTCACACCCCGTTTTATCACTTCCACGTTATCAACATCTACGCTGTGACCCGTGTCTAGCACGCGTTCAGCTAGGGCGGAATGCCGAATCAGTGATTGATATTCACTGGGATTGCGGGGTTGCTTTCCTACTCGTTTCTTATTTTCGTTACCCTAGTACAAAGTTCTCTAGACGTTTGCCCAACGTAAACCCCGCGCAGCCATTGCATTTGATTTTGTAGATACAGTTTGTCGCACAACCTAAAGGAGTCTTATCTTTGAGATGCATTAATACGGAGCGGAGCGTTCTACCTCCTTTACATGTTACATGAAATCTTATCGGGAGAGACTTCACGCTGAGGCAGTTGAACTAACAAAAGCTGGAGCGAATGCGGTTAACAAGGTGGATGGGACGGATATCTCAACAATCTGGCGTTCGGTTCTGCAGCGGATAAGGATTAACGAACTTACTACCTAATGCGCACATGATTACGTAAGCAATGTGCCAGCAGACGCTGTTCCCACCTGTACACTTAATAAACTATGTAGGGATTAACACAACATTTAGGGGATGTGATCAATTGTTTTGATCTCGCCTGTCTATCTCAGAGAACTCAGGATTGGTCAAGAAATATCCCATTTAAACCTGAACACTGTTCGTACCGACACCCTTGGTCTGACGAAGCTTCTGTGTTCAGAAGCGAAACGTTACCAAAAAACTTGCTGTAACAACCCACGTGTTAGAAGCCCTTCAACCGTGGCACTCAATCGACCAGCATCTCCAATTGGCTGCGAGCTATGCACCAATGAGAAATCGTGTTCAAGGAAGACATCATGAGCTCAGCCAACCCAGCGGGAGTGATGGTGAACATCAAGACAGACGCTCATAAAATCTAAAAACTGCGATTACACGTTACTTAGAAAATTGTGTTGCTATTTATTTTATCCAGCCTAATCACGAAAGGTTCAACAAAATCGGTATATGCTCCTTGAGCACCATCTGAAAATCAACGTGAGCACACAATCTCAGACGTCAACACAACGTATAATTGAACTCCCTCTCACTTGTGAATTACTTAGGTAACTTGAGGCTAGTAATAAAGTATAAATATGAGCGATTACTCTCGGTATGACAAAGTTGGTTTAGGCGGTGAACGTTCCCAGATATGCCCCAACTATTGTTTCAGTGACTGCATTTGCCATCAATAAGGTGCTTAGTTTCACAAGTTACTCTATTCAATACAAAACACCGTATTACGTCGTTACTTCTCTGTTATACAACCGCGTCAGAATCATTCTTACGAAGAATAGAGGAGAATCAAGCTATGAGAACCTCTTACCCCGCCCAGCATCCCGTAAAGATTCTTGTCTTATAGGCCTGATAAGGAATGAAATTACCTGGTACAGATTGGCTTGAGTCATCTCTCACACACACAATCGGCGACCAAGTACCATGCATGACGCTTTGATGTTCGTTTCAGTGCTTTCGGTTCATTGTAGTATCAGCCGTATCGTAGTTTAGAAATGGATCTTACGCAACGTGTTCCAAGTGGGGCAAGCGAGATTTTGTGTAAAGCCATCGTCTTCTCACCACTGAACTCCCTTATTACCGTAACGTTTCGTTTATTCATTCATAGATTATATGCGGGTAATAAGCTATGCTTTACAAGACCCACAGAAATGTGCATCGGGTTTGATGGTAAAACTGATCAAAATATTGCTAGAGATTATCGTCAAACGTGAAAAACATAATTGTCTATGTGAACATCTAGTGATTTCTTGAAAACGTCAATGGTTCCAGATTGTACCACATGAGTAGGTAAACTGTTCCACAATTGCACATTGCGAACGAAAAATGCATATTCGCGGCAGTTCAACCTGCTATGCTGTTGGTAAAGTTTAGATTGGTGACCATGTAGATGTGTGTTATGGGAAAGATGAAACAAACGACCGCAAGGATGATTTGTTTGATTAAGCACTGTCCAAATGAATATTAGTGCTCCTCGTTTCCGTCTGTATTGAGCCGAATGAAAATTCAATATTTTACGTCTCATTTCGTATGGATAATTAGAAAGTCTCAGAACGAGTTTTGTTGCTCTGCGCTGTGGAGTTTCCAATAGCTGAGTATCTTTTTTCAACCAAGGATCCCATGCCGGTATGGCATATTCAACATAAGGACGGATGTACGTTGAAATCAATTTGCTGACAATGTTGGGGTCAAACGAACCTAGGACTCTTCTAAGGAGACCCAAGTCGCTTTCAGCTTTGCTGGCAGCGAATCGACATTGCATTGTGTTTCCTAAGTGTGATTGGATAATCATGCCTAAATCTATTTCGAAGGAGGCGGGATTAATAACAGTACGACCTAGATAATATTCTTTGCTCAACTTGCTGTCGAGCGGCAATAGGCTGCATTTCGGAGCATTCAGTGGCATTTCGTCGTCTAGGGACCAGGTGTAAATCATATCGAGATCCCATTGCAGGTTCTGTGTGTCGTCTGTGGAGTTTATCTTGCGCTAAAGCTGTTCGTCATCAGCGAAAATAAGCACCGACGACTGCACTACAGCAGGCAAGTCGCTTATATCTATATAAAAAACAAAAGCGCAGAAGCATATAAGCTTCGACCGGGGTTCGGGTTTAAATCGCATCCACTCATCCTATTCTAAGCTGGCTAAGAGCTGCACAGGTTATGGTTGGCGCTGAGCTTGTGAAGATATACCGGTGTTTATAATTCTTAGCTAGCTTAGTATTCGAGCGTCAATATACTTGGAAACATGATTTGAAAGACAATGTCAGCTGCTACCAAATGATAAGCAGTTCATCAACGTCGGTCAAACGAGCCCTGCGTGGTGAAGGCTTCAAGCGTACCGGATTGCTGGAAATCAGATCCAAGTGACAGCTTCAGGACAGTGTTGAGGTTACTTGGTTTGCTTATGTACGAATCGAGACGTAGTCTTCAAGTTGCAGTAAAACGCGAGGGTTACTTAGTTATTGTTGGAAATGTTGTGATCAGAAACCACGTGTTCTCCAGCTGCCACTAGGAAACCTGCAATGACCTGACGAAATCATTTTCGGTCTATTTCCCCACCTCTACATTAGGATTGGGTAGGTGAATGCAGTTTAAACCTGATCCGTGTTCCTTAGGACATCCTGGGTCTGACGAAGCTTCTCTGACAGAAGCGCCACGTTACAAACAACCTACTATAACCGATTCATTGCATTTTTCTTGTTTTCATGAATATGGAACCTTGATCGATCATGAACCTTTTCCAATATCGTTTTTCCCGTCCTGACAACAACTGTTTTGGCGGGAGGGGCACCGACTTAATTAATCTGTAGGCTGGGATTTGGCTACATAGAATTCGCTTACGCACAATAGCGCCCAGTCCTATGGTAACACAATCTTGTTCAATCTTTTTGAGTAGCGTGATATCTCTCTCTAATCATCGTGTCAAAGCTAGAACTGTGTATGTTTTTGACTACTCATCCGTGCCAAGCCCATCGAAATATTCGCAATGTTGATCACCACGATTCTTATCGGAACCACTGGAATCGAGTTTCGCTCTTATTTGAGATCATCAGTAGTGCACGTCCTCTTCCGATTCGGGTGGGATTCGAACCCCCGACCATCACCATTGTAGTCCCGCACAGCGAAAATCCCTGTGAATGAAATTGAGACCCGTCTAAAAGGACTGGAATCCAGTATGCAAAACTGAATGAATTGATAAACAAGGTCATAAAGGCACCATTGTTGCGCGACTTAGAGGTTACTGCCGAAGAGCCGGTAGAAAATCCATCATAATCCAACAGGCCAACATTTGCCCAGATAACCGCACAGATGGTGACTAAACGGGGAAGCGTTTGTTGGGATCAGTGACTCCTCGACTTAACAGAAACGAGAAAGGACTCAGAAAAACGACTACTAAAATGACTGACTCAAATTATAAAACGACATCCGCGGGTGTAAACCTTAGTGTTATATGTACAAACGTGACCGAGTCGCAGGAAACGCTGTTCGGAGCTAAGCAAAAACATGACTTAGCTGAGTGGTATAAACTTTGTAGTCAACGGAGACTGGCTGCAGTTACTCCCTCATCAATAGTTCGATTAAACCGCCACCGAAATCTCCTCGCAAGAATGATCCTCGCCTTTCAAGAATAACGCTGCAATCGGCGATGGACGTGGAAAACTTATTCATAAATTCTTACCTTCTTAGAGGTGTTCCAGAGACTACATGTCGTATCCATGCAGACTTACCATGGTGGGAGCGAAAGTCGTCGCAGAAATCTCGAGAAGAAAGTAATTGAAGAAGTATTGTAATTCTAGGTGCTCTGGAAAATGCTGCTGACTTGCGAACTCAAGAAACGTCTGAGCACGATCAAAAACAGTGGAAATATCTAGCCGAAACAATTGGTATTAAAAATACCATACTTGTGGATGTTTTAAGGATACCGCGGTCTGCCAACTATAAAGGGCAAGGCCCTAGCCTTTTAAAGCTAACATTCTTCACAACCGAAATGACCGATACTATCAAACATGAATGGAAAGCTAATAGAAAACTTACCCCAAAACGTCAAGTTGAGCTTGCCCAGGGTAATAGCCGGAAACAAGCAAACGGATAGTACCGACCCATAAACGCCCAGTGATGAGGTTCAAACTGAATGTTATGCGATAGCTCCAAAATACTTGAGTATTCCGACTCTAACCGAGTCGGCCCATTGGTAACTTTTCATTATTTGAACACCACAAACTTTATAAGATCAATAGTCAATAGTCAATAGTATATTATGGTACAAAAGCTATGAGCTTAAAATATAACCATAGGATAGTCAGTACAGGGGGTCGGGTGGAGTTCAGCGGGTTCGGCGTCAATCGCCAAAGTTCAGTAAAGGGTGTGGTTATGCATCATAACAGTCAATACAGGGGGAGATGAATCGGCGAGGTTCCGTAAACGTATCTGGAAAGGAAGAGGAAAATGGGTGCAGTATCGGGAAGAAGAAAAAAAGAGAACCCATTAAATTTGTTGAGAAAAATAGAAATAAGCGTCAAGCCGCTTTTTAAAAATCGAGAGCGATGGGGAGGTTACGACAAAAACTGGTAGATCATTCCAAAAACGAGGGGTACGGACAGAAAAGAAAAATTTACGGCAGTTTAACCGACTGGGCTGGTGTGGCTAGCTTGAAAACGTGCCCCCGGGTTCCGGAACTGGGTGCCATCAAAAGCAGTCCATGGCACGGATGTTTGTTCTCCTTAAGGATCTGGAAAACCAGTATCAGATGTTTAAATACAAATGTGTAAAGCCTTCCGAACAGATTAGCTGAGTTAACCGAGATATGTTTGCGCTACTTACGTGACATTATCGCCATTACAGAAACATGGTATTCTTCCCAATTGATTGAAACGGAGATATCAATTCCAAATATGAATTTGATAAGGAACGATCGAGAGAGAAGTGGTGGTGGTGTTGCTCTTTATTATCATAATCGACTCCAGTACCATTCAATAGACAAGACAGAATTCACGCTCGAGGATACAATTTGGTGCTCTTTAACGCTGATGTCTGGTGAAGTTTGCATTATTGGTGTGGTCTACCGGTCCCCTTCATCTACGGAATCGTACAACGAAAGGTTGATCCAAGTGCTTCAGCGCTTGACTCGCACACAGCAAGCAACGACACTTATTATGGGTTATTTTAATCTGTCTGCCCTTTATCTCAGGGACGAACACTCTTCACAAACGCTAGAATACCGATTTAGAAAGGTACTAGATTCAATCCCCTTATACAACCATGTTTACAATTGGGAACTGAAAACCTAGCATGGAGCTCGTTAGAAAAAGATCTTGGAGTGTGGATTAGTAGAAACCTCAAGAGCACAGTGCACTGCCAGAATATATATCGACGGGCCAACAGATTGTTAGGTATACTTCGAAGAATATTTGGAAATTTTTCTCTGGTAACGTTACCAAGGATAATGAATGTCTACCTTCGCCCTACGATGGAGTATGCGGTAGAGCTCTAGGCTCCTTGGCTGCTAAAAGATATTGCTCTCTTTGATTAAATCTTTCATAGAGCAACATAGTTAGTGATGGGTCTTTGAAATGTTCCTTACACCGAAAGATTGCGACGTCTGGATCTATGCGACTTTACCCAAAGGAGGATACGACGCGACATTATTCTGACCTAGAGAATTGTGGATACCGAAGGACATCCACTAAAAAACTTACTTGATTTGTGTGACTGGAAAGTGACACGCGGCATACATTATCCCTTTACGTTCCAAGTTCCCGTGTTGATTGTCGGCGCCATTTTTTCGCTGTACGTGCTATATTTCTTTGGAATTCCATACACCAACATGTGGTGGACTCTCCTTGCCTGAGGATTTTTAAAGCGAATTTGGACTTGCACTTGCAAACGAACACCATTCGTGAGCCTTACATTAGATATTCTCTTTTGCTTTTATACTATTGTATATTTCATGTTTTTATTCATACCGTAATCCTGTGGTATTGTAAGGTATTAACTTTTTTGACCATAAATCCTTGAATCCTTTAACCTTACCATTTCTGACTACCACCCACCGTTTGACAGCTGGTATTTACGCGTTCATGAATCCATCTCCAGACTGGTACATTTGATTAGCTTTATTTGGCTGAACAGTCGAGAAGGAGCCAACTTTACCCTAGTGAGGTCGCCCAACCAAACTGATCTGCGTGTCAGGTCTTCCCATCGGATACCGTGTAAGCTAACACCGATTAGATCTGATTGACATTGTTGTTTAAGCGCAGCGTGGATAAAACGTTGTTTATGTTTCTGAATACTCATCCGTGCCAAGCCCATGGAAATATTCACAAACTTGATCACGGCGGTCCATAATCGACTGTGTAGTCCACGATTGTTTTTATAACGTTTTGAGCATCTTGCTTAACGTCCCCCGTGAAAAAGCCAAAAGTATATGCAATATGCTGTTTGAACGCTTATAGACTGTCTGGAATGGTGAGTGTATTTTGCAGTCTTTCGTATAACCGAATACCAACTTTCCTCTCCAATGCAGTTCAATCCAGTGTTCGACTACCAAGAATGTGTGCGGTACGGAAGGCTTTTTTAATATGCCACATTTCCGCAAATGGCACACGTTTCATATTCTTTTTAACGGTACTGTGCCATTCATTCAGCTCTTGACTATCATTCATAAGAGGCGAATTCTTTCGGTTCCAAGTCAATAATATCGATTTATTGTTGAATGAACATTGTATAAACTCGTGCGCAATCACCGGCCAAGAAATTTCGTCAACAAATGGTTATTCTCGAACAACAACAACAACAATGCTAAATTATTTTCAAAACATTTGTGAATGGTCCGAGTAAGATTCAATTCGGAGCTTTATTCTCCACCGTTTCCAAACCAACTCTGTACTAATTCAGAAAAATTCCATTTCTCATTTACGGAGCTGTAGTAATTTTGTCTTAATCTCTTAACCTTGGTTTAAACCTTGTCACGAGTCCAATGTTAAACTTCAGCTGTCGTGTTTATGTGGTGTGACAGAAATATTCAGTTAGATGAGTAGAGAAAAACAAGAAGATTCAATGTATTGTGGTGCTCACATCCCCATCCCTTACACACCAATACCGGTTTCTGGCTGTTTGCCGTCATCAGGTGGAGACACTAAGATCGGGTTCAGTGAGCCTTGAAACAGTGGAAAATCGGTAAACAAAGTTAAACTTGTATGCCACGGTTATATAGGGTTCTTACAAAGAACCACGATGTTCAAATACACAAGATTCAAGATTTATTGTTGAAAAAGCAAAAAAACTTTACAATAACCATAGAGTGGAACTATACGTACTAATGTATGTATATGGATAAATAAAATCAACATCAATTGGACGATGATAGTTTATTAATAGTTGGGGGCTCTCATATAATCGTCAAGTTTAGATTTTAATACAGATAAACTGTTTGGGCTTACCAAATCAGCAGGTAGGGAATTCCAAACAAAGCACACACGCACCGATTAAAATACCGGTTCCGTTTGGAACGTGATATTTCCAAACTGCAACCATGGACACGGCTGTTGCTCGAAGTTCGAAGGTGGAATATTATGTCCAGGGTGTGGGAAACAGTAGTAAGTATTTTGTATGTGAGGATAAAATCACCTCGCATTCTCCTTTGTGCAATTGTCCTCAGCTTCAGTCGTTTGAATCTCCCGGTGAGTAGTATATTTTCGAGTACAAATACAATCTTAAAAGCTCTCTCATATATGCGATCCAGAAATAAGATGTTTTTGTGTTTGTTTTGTTCTTTTTCGGTGTACTCCAGGTTTCTGTCGCCGACCTTGTATTGATAGGAAAAGCCAAGGTCACGACCGATCTGAATGATCTTCGAATTTTGCATATCCAATGACACTTTGTTTTCGGATGACCAGTTGTTCTTAGCATTCAAATCGTTTTGCGGCAAAATGCAATCATCAGCATTGCAGATTCGCCTGCATACTTTTATATCGTCAACAAACAATACCATCTTACCGTCATTTGGTATTGGTATATCGTTCATATGGAATAGGAACAGTATTGGTCCAAGCACTGAGCCTTGTGTAACACCGCTAGTGACATCGATTTTATTCGATAATAGGCCATTCACACGAACTCTGATGTGTCTGTTGCTGAGGTAATCACTTATCAATTCATATAGTATTCCAACAACTTGCAGTTATTTATTGTTTAATTTGTTTACGCGCCAGATCATTTGAACCGTCTAATTTGTCACTGATAAATTGAAAAAAGCCTTTAAAATGTTAACTAACACGACGTGTAGATTATACTCTATTATGTAGGTTTTAGCGATGAGGGATAAATACAAGCTTTCGGTTGATATGTCGAACACCACCCTCTGTCAAACCTCAGGAGTAGGAACCCCTGGAACGACCGACGACGAAAATCGGGACTCTTGGGTTTCTAATGGAATGCATGAGAATGGTTCGAACGATAAGATGTTCGAACACATGAACAGCGTCAGCTGCAACCGAAAGATATGCAATTCGTCAAGCTCGGCCAAAAAAGCCTGGATTGGTTAGGGGTTGAAATCAACGTTTGTCATGAAATCGATTGCCAAATCAAATCGAAGTGACAACCGCTACAGACGTGTTGAAAACAGTGTTGTGATAACGAGATTCGCCCGCATATGATTAGGTTTTAGATAGGGATACTCCTGCCTCACTAACCTTTTCATTACCATTGACGATTTTACTCGAGCAGTAGATGTTCAGGATACCATCCATGTAGGTTACCTCGATATGTCGAAAGCATTTGACCGTGTAAACCACATTATTCTCTTGCAGAAACTGGAACGTTGTGGTATCACTGGCAGACTAATAGTCGGGTTAGAAAATTAACCGACTGATCGGCTTGTTCAAGTCTCTGTGGACGGTGCTATATTGAAGTCGGTAGCCGTGACAAGTGGAAGGCTTCAGGGATCTGTCCTCGGACCAATCCTCTTTGCACTTTATGCCAATGACATACCGGGTTTCATCAAATATAAGATCGTACTGTTCGTGGACGATATAAAAGTGTGGTCGAGGATAAGTAGACCGGAAGACTGCGAACTGCTCCAGAAGGATCTGGACAATCTCCAGGTTTGGTCCCTAAAATTTTCAATTTCCATATTTTTCACATGTTAAACCTTGGAAAATATGTGGAGTTACAGTATTTTCTTGGTACACAGCCTCTCATTGACCATGAAACAAAAGGACTTTGGTGTGTTAATAAGCAACACCCTAGAGATGTCGATCTAATGCAACTCAGTCTATCGCAAAACATCACAGAAATTGTCACTCCTAAATAAAATTTTCGGTAGGTTCTCAAAACAGACAATTCCCTGCATTATAAATACGTACATCAGACCCACAATGGAATATACAGCTCAAGTATGGTCGCCATGGCTAAACGAAGATGTTGTGACTTTGCAAAGAATATATCATCGAGCTACGAAACTTGTCGCCGGACTCAGCCGGAAACCATGCCGTGAGCGAATCTATTCCCTGAATTTATTCGATTATCCATGTCGTCGTCTCCGCGTGGATTTGATTTTGGATTACAATAATTTGAATGCCTCTACAATGCTTGTTTAATCTACGAGGCTCGCATAAGACAAGAGCTCACACATTTATTCTAACGGTCCCACACTCGCGACTCAACTGCAGATGACATTTTTTGCCGTAATAGTTTATTTTACTTGGAACAATCTATTCGATTATGTTGTAAACTCACCAAATCAGCAGATTTTCAGGAGACGTCTTGATGCCTATTAGACCCTCAACCCGTGCATCGAAGAAACGTATACATCTTGACCTCATGCATCTACATTTGTCATCCCACCAATCGAAAACAATTTCTACCCTTTGTATTTTTACTTGATTCTTGAACTGCTCACTAAGCAACCAAATCCTGTTTATGCTCGTTATATTATTCGCAGTTCCCATATTATTCTGTGGTTTTTGTCAAATCTAGTCATGTAGTGGTGAAGAATATCTACTCAAAATGGCTTCAGCTAAATAATCGGAAACAAAGTTGATATTATTTGGTGTTTTCGTTAATATTCAATTAGATGCTCCGTTGTGGTTATGAAGGAGAACTACAAAAGGTTGCTTTACAATAGTGCTGTTAAGCGATAAATCCTTCCATTCTAGCATGAGAGGGTTCAACTTCAACCGTTGCACCACGGCTGCCAACCTAAAAGCGCTCATCTGGATTCATGTATTACATGCATCCTCCCGATAGGCACTGCAATTGATAAACGGATTGATAGGTTGTCTGTTTTCTCGTCCTGCTTGAGCTCAAATTCCTGGGACAACCGCAAACAGACTGATAAAATGAAATTAATGATAGGCTGCATGAGCACAAACGTTGAATCATAGCGAATTGTAAACCACAATCGAGCTGAATGCGTTTCAATTACCAATCATCTCTCACGTGTTAAATTAACTTGGATGGACAAGGTAACGAATGTAGAAGTTTTTCTGAAGGTAATTCTCGAAGCATGTTCATCCCACCATCATCTTTAGGGACAGTACTACACCGGTATCAAGACTGTGTGATAGGCATACAACTCTGGCAAAATACCATCATAATAGATGCAGGAGAGTTTGACTTTAAAAGCTACGGAACATATAGAGTAGTAAGCATAAAAAGACTCAAATGGAAGATGCATTCAATCAACTTTCGATAGCGTGTACAGCGACATCATCAAAACAGCATCCTTGCAGCTTTCACTGCTAGATTCTCTCCACTTGAAAACGCTACATCACAGCGGGCTACCGTCTACAGAAAGAGAAATACTGGTATTGCTGAAGTTCCAATCGAATAAGATTTTGAACCAGGAAATTGAGCGTTGGGTAGTCCACATATTTCGCAATGAAAATCGTTGGCATAAACCAGATCAAATCTATCGACATTGATATAACTAGGTGAAAAGAACCAACTCTCACTCATCCGCTTTAAAAGTACGGAATAAAGCATCAAATTCAAGATGAACGAACGATTTTCATTTGTTACTTAACGTAGATTTTGTAAATACCGGTTAATAGTTATGGCTACGAATGATTTGAGTGAACCTTTTACCCTGGCATCAGTCTTAATAATCATAGCAGTTGCACTTGGAATACAAACTTTTAATGCGCCATAAATTGAAACGAAGCGATCAATTTACTTTCGTAATTTACGATGAAGCGAATTAGCAGCATCGGTTCTTGCATTCTTCTGCAAACAAACTAAATGCACTACACGACCGGTTGTCCGAAAATAAATTGCAGTTCAATAGACGAAAGTATAAATTGATGCAGATTGGCCAAGATCCCAGTTCTTCTTACACGTACATGTTCAGCGCTTAAATCTGAGATGTAACACATGGGAAAAGGACCTGCATTCGCAGGAACATAAATTCAAGGAGGTTATCGAAATTGCTTCACTGAACAACCACGTTGACCAGCAAACTCGCAGACGGGTCTTGACCAACCTTAAACTCTTGACCTTGTCTTAACGAATGAACCAATCGCGGTAGAGGATATTCAATACCTGACACCACTGAGAAAGAGTGGCCTAGCGGTGCTTGTCTTTGATTATGTATGTAGTGTGAAACGATTGAGCCAACAGAGAAAATTCTTCAGGAAAATTCTATGTCAATCCTTAAATATCAGACTCCAGGATGTACACACCCAGGAGTTTGATTTCATGGATTCGGGCTTATATTACAATACATTCCTAAATTATTTGAATTCGAAGATAGATGAAAACTAGACTTTTATACATTGCTTTGACTGCTCCTCTCACGCGCTTATTCAATCTTATCATACATGAAGGAAACATACCACCGCAATGCAAATCAGAGATGATTACTCCTATTTACAAAACTGGTAGCCGTTCAGATACAGCAAACTATAGACCGGTAACACTAATTCCGATAATCTCAAAATTAATGGAACGCATTGTGACTGCGCGCATAAGAGAACATTTTGAAAACCAAAAATTTTTGACCGCAGCACAACACGGTTTTCGAAGAGATCGTTGCTGTTTATCTAACTTTCTTACAACGTTCGAGGATTGGACCAAGGCACTAGACGAAGGTGACGTTGAACATGCTTGCTACATCGATATTTCCAAAGCTTTAGATAGAGTCAACCATGACATTTTAATTAAAAAATCTGAAGCTTATGAAATAACGGGAATGTTGCTGAAATGAATAAGGGACTACCTTACTGATAGACACATCCAAGTTTGCGTTGACAGCACATTCTCTAGAAAAATAGACGTCACAAGTGAAGTTCCGCAAGGCTCGGTGATTGGACCTCTTCTATTCTTGGTATATATGAACCATATAGTAGAGGATATTGGAGGTATCTTGAAACTGTTTGCCCATGATAGAAAAATATCGAAACGTGTCAGGTCTGTTAATGACTGTATGACATTACAACGGGACCTGTGCACCTTATTTCGTTGGTCCTAGTCAAATGAGTTACCTTGTAACCCCGTGAAATGTAAAATGCTGCGGCTTGGAAAATCTCTGCACCACACGTATCAGCTTGGCACGCAAGATCTCGTCTGGACCACCGCAAAATATCTTGGTATCTGAATGTCGTTTAACCTTAAGATTGGACATCATTGCCGGACATTGTAAAATAAAGCCCGCCGTATCTTGGGTCTTCTAAAAAGGATATTCAGGATTTTCACGCCTGAAACCTTACCTCGGTTAATTAATACGTATGTAGGCCATGCTATGGAATATTCCATCCAAGCATGGGCATCATAGCTGAGGAAGGATATCGAACTACTTAACATTATTTATCATCGTGCGACAAAGTTGGTGTCCCGTTACATAAATTTGACTTTCAAAGAGCGAATGTTAAAGCTAAATCTACACGATTTACCCAACGACGGATACTGAGTGACCTCCTGTTGGCATTCAAAATCATGCATACTGTAAACCATATTCTTAAACATTTGCTAAAGCCCAATGGCCTTACTCGAACACGAACACATTCAGTCTTTAAGCATTCCACATTCTCGATTGGATATACGTCGAAATTTTTAATCGGTAAGAATTTGTATACTTGGAACATTTTGCCTGAAGAAATCACACGCTCGGAATCTGTTTCGGTTTTCGCTTCTAAACTCGATGAGTATATGACGAACCATGCGGAATGTGACTGTCCCTATTGATTTTTGAGAGATTTTATAATTTTACTCAATGTATCTCGTCATCCAATGGTTATTGCTAAGCTTACTGCTTTTTATACCATAAAACATTCTGAGTTCTGAGTGTTTGGTTTTGTGGTAGTTTCAAAAATGACCTGCACTGCGAATCGGTTTATAAACGTGCCACTCGTCTAATAGGCATGATACGGTGAGACTTTATACGTTTTTCGTCGGGTTATTTTCTGGTATAAACCTGCGTCTAAAATATACTGATAACACCTGGACACTATTTTTTCAAAAAGATATTTTTATTCTAGACCATCTGTAACATCGCGCGTCTATACTTGTCGAGGGTTCTAAGAATGTGTCATGTTGGGCACCTCAGAAGACTGGCACTCTTTCACGAAGGAGAATGCGAGGCGAGCTTATCGTTGCATACAACCTTTATAAACTGCTTTTCAACCCCTGGATAACGTATTCCAACTTCCAGCTGCTAGCGATATCAGAGAAGACCGTCGCATTTTTGAATTAACACACTCGGAACGGAACTACTATTTTTCTTTAGTGTGAGTAGTTTATTTATCCTTTTGCATCAAATATCGGAATAGGTTGTAGTTGGCTTGCTTCGGACGATTACAATAATGGATGGATATCAAAGGCGCAGCTCGGTTTAATGTACTAGGCAGACCTGCGGTATTTGTAAGCTTTTGGCAAGATCTACGTCCACCAGCCGAGAAGAGTATCTGTTCTTCCTGTTTAAAGTGTACACCGTGCCTCGGAAGTGTTGATCAGCTTCTTTCGGTTGAGGTTACTTTGAGAGCGTACGAGTAAGCCTGGATTCATTGAATACAATGCACTTTTGCACTGTTAATGTATCAACATTGTATTAATGAGCTCATTGGATATTCACCATCTTGGATTGACTAGCTACAACCTTTTAGTTTCTGGCAAGGTAACCATAACAGACCAAGGGTGAGAGTTGAGACAGAAAGCATGGCTAATTAGCATTCCACCCACCACCTCTGGGCATCACGCAGTCGAGACGGGGTTTAGTAGTCGATTTGCTTTTTATGATGCGCATTCAAAAACCCCATGACCTTACTATTGTCGGCTTAGTTAGAAGGTCAAACAGGAGTTGTGGGCGGAATCCTACTTAGTCATGTTCTCTGTCTTGACTATCACCCTTAGTTTGACGAAGATTTTGTGTCAAAAGCGGAATGTTACCCAAACAATGCATGTAAGCTTGTTTTATTCGCAGATGATGTAAAAATCTGGACGAAGGTCAACTCTATCAAGGACTGTGAAGTTCTGCAAGGAGATTTGAATGAGCTGCACCGGTGGTCAATCCAAAACAAACTGCCATTTAATTTCCGCAAGTGCAAAATGTTGCAAGTAGGAAAACCCTTTCCCTTTACCTACACACTTGGCAGCCACCCGCTTGAATGGAGTACATCACAAAAGGATCTCGGAATCTTGGTGTCTGGCACTTTGGAGAACAGCCTACAGTGCGAAGCCGTCTACAAGCGTGTGTGCAGCTTGCTAGGTTTACTGAAACGCATTATCGGACGTTTCCCACCACACTCACTCGCGAAATTACTAAACACTTACATACATCCTGTCGTTGACTACGCTTGGACGCCATGGATGAAAAAAACATCTCGCTCCTCGAACGAATTTATCACAAGGCAACCAAAATGGTTACCGGATTGAATAATTTACCCTCTGAGCAGCGACTGACCAGAATTGGACTGTGCACCCTCGAGCGCAGGCGTATCTTACACGACCTCACTCTGACATATCGAATCATCTACGCGAAATCCAACCCTACCATACACCTCTTCAAGTTTGGTTCCGTTGTCCCCACACGCAGCCACCCTTTGACCCTTCAAATCCCACACTCACGATTGAATTGTCGTCGTCACTTCTTCGCTGTTCGTGTATGCTTCTTGTGGAATAGCTTGCCGACAGATATTGTTACCTCAGCGAACGAGCACATCTTTAAACAAAGGTTACGAAACCTTATGTTGAGAACTACTGCGTTGGCCCCTACATATTGATGTCTATATTTTTTTAACGCACGGAACTACCGTCCATCCAAAGATTCTTTTCCCTCAGTCTGTGTCGCCATTGAGGATTATTTTTGCTCCACCTATGAAGAACACGGATATGATCATACAAGTAACGATTTTTTTAATTTTTTATACGAATATCCTATGGTATAGTACAGCAATTTGCTTTTTTTAACCATAAATCTTGAATCTTGAATCTTGAGTGAGGCGATCTCACCGTCTGTAATGTCCTTATCCGAACAGTGCGTTTGCTTTCTGTGGAATGGTGTAACCTTACGCCTCAATGTCCTTATCCGAACATGCGTTATCTTACTCTACACGGACTACTTTGCCGCTTTCTTCGAACACCCCTTTCTCTTCTCTATATAAGCACTCGCCACGTTCAGCTCTAGGAGCTGCCAACCTGTGTCCTGAGTCTCGACTTGGTCGTTTCATAACCATCCTTTGTTTTGCTGTTCTCTATCTCAGTGAGATTTGTCTCTGGTATCATCTAGTTGATCACCTGGCACAACTGTCGCTCGTGTCCGATACATAGCATTGCTCTAACCAATAGCATAAAAATTTCTTTTCATCATGGTTACACAATTTAACCGAAACATATTCTCATCAATTTCTTTTTGCGAACCATAAATTCTTAACTCTCTAATCTTGTTCCCTCACAGCAATGGATACAGCGATGCTTATGACCGAGAACTGGCGTTCAAGCCGCTATGCTCAGCGTGCTTCACGATCGCATAAATCTTGATAACCATGACAGCGAGATTTCTAAATTCACAAAACCTTTGTCTCTAACAGTAATTATAGCTGAGTGATGATATACGAAACCTCGTCAAAATATGAACCAACATTGATTGCGAAAGGGTCATGTAACGATTGCATTTCAACAAAATGATTATAGTCTCAAAACAGCAATATTTTCGGTAAAAAAATACAGAAATTCATGAAACCTCACTTAAAGAATCCAAGTCATTGAAGATCTCATGACCATTCTCCATTCTATCAGCGACTAACCTCAGAAACTCTGCCGTTTGTCGCAACAGTTTGGCCATTGCTAGTTCGCTGCTTGGAGCCGACTGAAACACACTATGTTTAATAATTTGCCTACCTGATGATATGTTGGCTTTGAGGCATGTGGGCTGTCTTCAATGTTTCCTGGAAGCTCTTGCGTTAAATCTGAAGCTGACATGTCTACGGGAGTTGCATCCTGTTTTATACGTGGATACCACTGCACCATGTCTGGCCTCTGATACCACGTCAAGTCACTCTGTTATGTTTATCGACATGCGCACATAACTTACTCCAATTTTTTGCCTCAATTTTTCTCTCTCCACCGCGAATAGATTCTCTGCAGTACGAGCGGCGACCCCGGTGCTGAGATATCGAGCACTCATTCGTACAAATGGCTCTCCGTTTTTCTTCTTTGCATTTCTCCGACACGCTTTCAAATACGCACACAAACGCTCCCTGTGGTAACCCACATCGGATTCAGGAAAGTTACGTTCCATAATAGAACACAGTTCGTTGAGTAAATATTTCGGTTGGTGGGAATACGTCAGAGTTCGATTCAGGAATTCATCAACCAGTTTACGAAGTAACAACTAGTAGGAATGAGGTTTTGGTGAAGTATATCTTACGTTGTATGTGATGTCTCTTGCTACGTATTGTTTCCTTTCGATTCCATCATCTTGTGAGTTGAATAAGAAGTTATCGGGCACATCGGTTACTTCGAACTCTTGCACTACGCCCGGCTGAACAATTGAATTCAAGCTTTCTTCCTACTCATTATTTCCAAGATTTTAGCTCGACACCCACCTGCAATAAACCAGGCGAATTCAAGACACGTCGTTCAGAATTCGGAGAACGACAATCCACTTCTTGCGTGTAAATTTGTTCCTCTCCCGTTTGGCCAACACTCAACTTCAAATCCATTTGCAGAATAATTTTGTCCGACTACGCAAATTTGAATAAACTAACTTGCTGCTGGCCCGCAAATTGTACAATTTGTGCATGTGCCCGGGTTATCGATTAGGAGATTGCAAGTGGGCCAAGGTATGCGGTCAAATGGGGATTATCGATCGGGCGAGTTGGAGCGAGAATGGATGCAAGGTTTACGGTGTGGTGTATGAACGGCGCACTTGCTGCGCTTGAAACAACAAAGTTAGCGTTGAAGCGGGATAAGGAAGGGAAGCGGGTGGAATAATGAGCTAGAATGAGGGTGTTCCATCGAGATTTGGAACGGTGTTGATGTGATAGTTTGTAGTTGCTATTTCTGTTAGTTTTGTGATGATGATGAACAAGAATCAAGACGAAGCTTTGGGCAAAATTTTAGAAATTTCAGCTTCAGTCTAACGTTAAATAAACCACGAATACTATGCATATTACACATGAAAAAATATTCGAAGAATATGTACACATGATATCAAAGGAATAAATTCTACCGCAATTGCTCAATAAAAAATTTGTTTTAAACAAAGTTATGTTGATGAAATTGATTCCAGGATTTATGGTTAAAAATTTAATACTTTACAACACCACAGGCTCAGGTGTGTGTTGGCCTCCTTCGGTAGATGTCGACCATGGATGTACATCACAATCACATGAATGTTCATGTTCTACAGATTTTAGGGTATGAATTAAAATGTGAAAAATATAATAGTGCAAAATGAATAGAGAATATCAAATTTAAGGCTCAAGGATGATGTTCTTTTGCATGTGTAAGACCAATTTCTCCTTAAACATCGCCAGGAAATGAGAGTCCACCACATGTTGGGGTAAGGAGTTCCAAAGAAATATAGCAAGCATGGCGAAAAAACGGGGCCGACAATCGATACAGGAACTTGGGACGTAAAGGGATAAGGTATGTCCGCGTGTCAAGCAAGTGTTTCAGTGGATGTCTTTCGGTAGAACAATTCTATAGGTCACAATAATATCGCGTCGTATCTTCCTTTGTGTAAAGTCACATAGACCCAGACGTCGTAATCTTTCTGTGCACTGAACATTGCGAAGAGCCATCACTAACTTTTGGGCTCCGTGATAGATTTTATCAAAGAGAGCAATATCTTTTCGCAGCCAAGGAGCCCAGACATCTAAAGCATACACCATTGTAGGGCGAATGTAGACTTTCATTATCCTTCGTAACGTTCCCAGCGAGAATCTTCCAAATATTCTTCGAAAGATACCTAACAATTTGTTGGTCTGTCGATATATATAAACTCTGTCAGTGAACCGTTCTCTTAAGATTTCCATTGATCCATATTCCAAAAACTTTTTCCAACGAGCTCTATATCAAGTTTTCAGTTCCCAATCGATATGTCCAAGGAACATTCTTGCCAACGTGGAGAATATTACTTTTCCGTATGTTGATTGACATGTCATTCATGGCCGCCCAATTCGACACGATGTCCAAATCCATTTGTAGTTTTTCACAACCCTCTGCAGAACGAATTGGCGTCCAAATTTTCAAATCATTCTCGAACAGGACCATTTGAATGATATTGGAGGTAAATAATTTATGAAAAAGGAGCGGGCCTAATACGGATCCTTGTGGGACTCCGCTTGTGAATTTGAACTTTTTGGGTAGCACTCTGTTTACTTCTACTCGGGCGTGGCGATCTGACATGTAGTCGCACAACTATGAGCGTAGTGCTTCACATATTCCTAGACGTATCAGTTTTTGAAGAAGCGAATGGTGATTTACTCTGTCAAAAGCCTTAGAAATGTCTAAGTAACAGATATGAATACAAGAACTTCTATCCAACTCCTTCTTCCAGTCGTATAACGCTATGAGAAGATTCGTTAGACAAGAGCGATGAGATCGAAATCCATGCTGTGTTGGAGAAAACAAATTACGCAATTCAAAGTGTGAAACCATGATTTCCGAGACTATGCTTTCCACGACCTTACCAATAACAGGTAATAGTGTGATGGGACGATAATTTGCAGCGTCTGATCAGCAGCCGCCATTGAAGATAAGTGTTATCACACTGGACTTCCAATCATTTATTACCACTCCCTTAAGCAACGAATAGTTAAACAGGCTGGAGAGCGGTTTACAATGCTGACGGTGACAGAACCTGAGCACATCCGGTGTGATGCCCTCCGCATCTGGAGATTTTCTTACATTTAGTTTGAGCAATGGACTTGCGGCAATCTCTGGATTTATCAAAATTTCGCTTCGATTCCTGAGTCACCTGAATACTCACAACATTAAACTGAGCCCTTTGCTCGAACACTTTAGATTAATAAAGGAGATAATGTACCTCCTATGTGAAGACGTTCTAGAAGGCCGTATGATGTGTTTTGATAGAGTATTTGAAGAAGCTTGTCTTTTTAGGAGATCTTAATGCAACGTGTGGGAATAAAAATTCATAATAATATTTATAAGTCGATAGCAAGACGAAACATGTTGTTTAAAGATATTTGCAAATATGTCATTATAGGGAACAAAACTTGCGAGTGAGACGATTTTAAATCCAACGTTTTTGCAACACATAGTCATTTAAAATAAATATCGCAAACATAGCAGTTGAACAGTAAAGAATATGTATTATTATACAAGACAATATGAAGTGAGAAATTCGATTAGACTCAACGCCAAGAGAACGGAGATGGAAACCGGGAAAAAGGATGAACGAATGAAAGAAAGACTACTGTTGTTGGCCTCCTTCGGTCGATGTCGACCATGGATGTACATCACATCGCATGAATTTTCATGTTTTGCAGCGTTTTGAATGACTAAACAGTCCGATTCGGGAGGAACAATATCTCCCGCAGCGCTTGCTACGATAGTCAGAACTCTGTTGTATTGCATCAGTTGCACGCCGGCGGCGTGATCTGTGTTCAGCAGCCAAGAGCTGTATTTGCTCCTCCCCGGCTTGCAGACGACGCTTTACACAATGCCTTCAAAGTGAGCGGTCAAGAGCAAGTTCTTCCCAGCTTGCGGGGTCAATGTCAAGAGCTTTCATATCTCTTTTGCAAACATCTTTGTACCGCAAGTGCGGTCTGCCCAATGGTCGACTTCCTAATTGCAACTCACCGTAGAGTAGATCTTTCGGAATACGACCATTTTCCATTCTATAGACATGACCAAGCCACCGCAGGCGGCGCTGATGTAATAGGGTAAACATGCTCTGTAGACCAGCTTTTGAAAGCACTTCAGCATTAGTCACTCTATCCATCCACGATATGTTCAATATATGACGGATGCTTCGTAGATGGAAAGCATTCAGCTTCCGTTCGTGTCTTGCGCGGTTGGTCCAGGTTTCATTGCTGTACGGTAAATCATTTAGTACGCACGCGCTGTATACCATCATCTTTGTCTTTACAGTCAGCTTGCGTTTACACCAAACACGAGAGTTCAATCGGG
>JACCGJ010010871.1:0-14156 GCA_013407085.1 Atriophallophorus winterbourni | reverse complement strand
CAAAGTTTGGACTAGCATACGCACCATAGAAGATTGCCAAATTCTACAAAGAGATCTCGAAGCACTTCATAATTGGTCCTTGCGGAACTGCCTACCATTCAACATCCACAAATGTAAAATGTTAAACGTTGGTAAATCATTCGAATTCACATACTCTCTGGGATCTCAGCAACTTTCATGGGTTACTGAAGAGAAAGACATGGGCGTGTGGATTAACAGTAACTTGAAGTCTTCACGGCAGTGTTCTGTTGTATACAAAAAGTCCTGTCAAGGCTTAGCATTGCTCAGAAGGATCTTTCGTCGTTTCTCAAAGCAGATACTCCCACGTATAATTAACACCTATATCAGACCAACAACGGAGTATGCTGTTCAAGCATGCTCCCCATGGTTACAAAAGGACATGACCTTGCTGCAACGGGTATACCACCGAGCTAGAAAACTGGTGACTGGGCTATACAACGAGCCATACGGGGAGCGGATTGCAACGATGAACCTCTTTGACTTTTCGTACCGTCGTCTCAGGGTGACTTGATCCTGCTTTTCAACATTCTGCATACAGTGGATCACCCACTTGAACACCTGTTTCATCGGCAAGAAGCACGTGGTAGCAGATCGCATGGTTACAAGTTAATTATTCCACACTCCAGATCAAATTGTCGAAGGTTTTTCTTTGCTGTCAGAGTCTGTTTTCTATGGAACTTCCTGCCCCCACATATGATTTGCGCAACAAGCCTGAACATGTTCAAGGCTGAACTTGACAAATATATGTTGACGAAACCCAACCTTGCACCTGAATACACGTGCTGACTTTCCATATATATATAAAACATTTGTGGGTTTTTAAATGAATTCCCTATATTTTTTCTGCGGTTACTGTAAACTATTTGCTTTTTAGACCATTAAACTTTGAATTACTTTGAACTTTAGTTACATACATACTTTGAAAAGCAATTATTCCAAAAGATATATTTCCGGTCGAGATTTCTTCCCTGCATGCCACAATTCGAATTATGTTTGATCCTTCTTTGAAGCACATATACGCAAACATTAAAGGAACGATTTGTTTAACTTTCATACATATATTCGCTGGTATTGTAAAGCTGTTTGCCATTTTCCACCATAAATCTTGAATCTTGCTTGTAAACTGTTACATTTCTAGGTAACGAATGTTTCATCGACATAGTGGTAATATATCTTAGATTTTTAAGTTTCTTTTCAGCGCTTTCTCTCAACAATTTTCCAAGTAAATATTGTCTGGCACTGGGGAAATAGGTGAACCCATTGCTAAACCTTGCTTTTGTCTGCATTGCTGAAACCTAACAGAAATGTAATAAGTATATGCGGGCTAACGCAGATGTTACCAATACCTCAGCGAACGAGCACATCTTTAAACAAAGATTACGAAACCTTATGTTGAGAACTACTGCGTTGGTCCCTACCTATTGATGTCTATATTTTTTAACGTACGGAACTACCGTCCATCCAAAGATTCTTTTCCCTCAGTCTGTGTCGCCATTGATGATTATTTTTGCTCAACCTATCAAGAACATGGATATGATCATACAACTAACGATTTTTTAATTTTTATACGTATATCCTATGGTACTGTACAGCAATTTGCTGTTTTAACCATAAATCTTGAATACCTATTGAGAGATCATTTCTCTGACTTAAAAAATTCATGAAGGCAGATTCATACCATTAATACGTGTATATATATACCTAAATTTCGAAACTATTGTTAAATACTTTTCCAATCATAATTTTAAAATTTTGAACCCTTGTACTGAAGAAGTTTCTGTTTCGAAAGCGAAACCCTAACGCGAATCTGTTGTAATCGATTCATTGCAAACTTTCTTGTCACTGGGATTTTTTGTATTAAACATAATCAAATAAATTAGAAATCTCCAACTTCGCACACAATTTAACGGCATTAATTAGTCCATAATATATGATGCTGCTCGCATCGCCTCAACTTGCACTCCCCAACCAGTTTCTGCCTGTTTGCAATCAGTAAATGTAAAAAGTAAGACTAGAATCAGTTAGAAAAGATCACAAACCACCCACAGTCAAATGGAATATTTACTAAGTATCATGTTTTTAAAATACAGAATTCTGGAGTGATTCCCGGTCAAGCTAATACAGTGTTTCTATATGGTCAACAATACGTTTTAACCGCATTCCCCGAATTTACACACTGCAAGCGCTTTCTATTCAATTGTCAGCATCAGAGAGAGATGGTAAGATAAATTTCAGTGCACTTTGAATCAGAGTAACAGCGGAAAACAATTTCGTACTTTCAATATATACATCATATTATTACTAACCATATGAAGATGTCTCCTGATTGCGGAATATATCAAACAAATTAATTTCAATACACTCACCAGCCAAAGTGCTTCCCAACCACACAATGCCAAATCCCACCGAATCTTCTGTCAAACTCCACCTTGACGTATTTTGCGATCTCCCGGTTATCGGAAAATCGTTCGCAAGCAGCCGCACAACACTCGACTGCGAAACGTTGCTTTTGTTCAGACATCTCGGCACATTTTACCAAGGCTTTATCTGTCCCCTTGGATGGCGTCATTTCTGGCATGAGTCTGGTTTCGCAAAGGATCGCTCCTCGCGTGAACGTAATCAAAGTAATGATAGATTCGTCGTCGTTTCATTTGACTCGCGGTGTTGCACGCACCCCGTCATCAATCGATCGACACACGACGAGCCAGAAGACGCATTGTTCACATGCCACATGTGGCTAGCAATGCTGAGACGACTCGAAACCGATCGATAATTTTGAGCGTACACGCGGTGCACAGTAAACGCGGCAGGTTGATCAGTTGGGATTTGGTTTATTTCTCGAAAATAGTAGTGGAAGTTTTATTAGCTATATGGATTGCAAGTTTCTGTATATTTTATTTCGTTTTACGAATTTTTGATCGTATTCGGTCTGCGCGGTTCGATTTTAAATTAGTTAGTTTTGACCAAACGGACCGATGCTGATCTCCGGTTTTCGGTTCGAAGTTTTTTAAGTGATGGGGTTTCACCCACTAGACATGGTGCTATGTCTTTGCAGTTGATTTCGAAATATTGTTCGTACCCGTTTTACCCTGGGTATTGCCAACAGATGTAGGTTGGTTACTTTCACCTAGATGCAATGACATAATAGCGGTTGTGTTGCGGCTTATTTGTAAAATTCTCAAGCAAGTTAAACAAAAACTCAAAGTTCACCCGTCTATAGTAGGCTAAACACAAAATGTTCCTGTAAATGACTTATTTTCACCCGAATTTCGGAGATTGATTGCTTAAGAATGAGCACTGCATTTTATATCACATAGATCAATTATTTCTGGAATGTTCCAAATCGATAAATGTAGCGATAGGGGCTTTAAACGTTGTTCAAACTTCAAGTAATTAATCGGGTTGTTTTTATTGCTATGAGTAGTGTCCAAGTTCTAACCAATCAGCGATTTGGGCTGTGATTATCGGTTGGGAGCAGTGCCTTCTAACAATCGCATTAGATAGATAGCATATATGAGCGGCGCATATTTTCAAACATAAGACTCTAATTGGAGCAAGCTCAGCATTATTCGGTGCTGCTGCAGCATGGTTAGAAATTTATGAAGAATTTTCAATCGTGATAATTTCACGACAAAATTTCGCTTAAACTTACAACAATTCTGAACTTTTACAGTGTACATTACAAATTCCCATACCAATCTCAATATGTCAAATTACTTAATTTTTATCTTTGATGGATATGAAATCCAGTTGATCTTTGAGCAGACGTTTGTATGTACTTATGTATGTATGTATGAATGAAAGCGCAAGTCTGATCCAGGCAAACTGCCGCAGCCATAGACTGCACGTGGATTAAAATACTGACAGGTTACCAAGACGTAGACAAATCACGCTTGCATAATAGATATTATAGGTCTTGATCTCGATCCCATGATGTACGAAGTATCTTCTCTGGACCATTTCATTCATAGCAGAATTGAAGGCATGCGTTTGATGAGAGCAAGTGTTGCTCATAACCACAGAGCACGTCATCACTGGCCTGAGGTTGCTAGGAAACAGAGTGTTGTGTACCGCCTAGGATGTGTTGAGAGATTCCACTCCTAAACTTGATTTTTGACGAGAGGAAAATTGTGAGGTGTAAATGATTGTAATATGCTTGGGACCGATTGTGTGTTCATAATACGAAGAGATTTGAGTGCAATCGGTTGGAGCAGGATTTGGGTAACGTTACACTTCTGACACAGAAGCTTCGTCACACCAAGGGTGATAGTCAGGACAGGGAACATGACTAAGTAGCAGTCAACCCTCCACAACTAATTTGGCATTACCGCTAAACAGCCTATTGTACGCCTACGGTGTGTCACGCCTCGTAGACATGACTGGGTCAGTGGTCGATTTGCCTACTAGTGTGCATCCACATCAATCTAATATAAGTGAACACAGTCAAAGACGGTTTACAGTGCGGCCCACATGCGTACAAGTACATAACTAACGGGTCGAAGGTTAGGCTATTTTTGAATGAAAACAAAAATCTAACTAACTAATAGGTATGATGTGAATAAAAACTATTTACCATCGCATCAATTTGAGTAACAGATTATGGAGATTTCTGCCCCATCCACCTTCTTGACCGCCTCCGCATGTAGGCGTTCGCTATACGGTTTGATACCGCGTCCCAATATGTCCACTTTGTCTAGATCGACGCGGTGGCTCGTATCCAAAACGGTTTACTGACACTTAATCGCCAGACATTTGATCCCCAGACATTTAACCCCCAAGTCACTTCATCCCCGGTCACTTAATCGTCAGTCACTTAATCCCCTGTATGATAACTTCTGAAGAATACAGAATACGTTTAAGTGAATTTATTTAACAGGAGAGATATGCAATTGATTTTAAAAACGTCAATCTTTCCATAGTTGAGTGTCGCTGAATTGCTCGAGATGTCCTGGCGCATATCTCAGCATTCTTCTTCTTATGTTTGATATGAACCCCAGCACTGGCTTGAAGAACTGAAGCCGTATGCTATCGGTAATCCTTTCACAAACCGTTAAGAAATGTCCACATGGTGGGATGTTGACAAAAAGAGTGACTGTAATGCATTATTTGCTCGGGAAACATAACTATTTGCGTCTTCATACTTATTCCAGGAAATATATCTGGCAAAAAAGTTTTATCTTCTACCTCTAATTCATCGACCTTGAACAAAGGTATGTTCAAAATAAGATAACAGTTCATTCATCCTATCACTTTGAGGCCAGGATTCGGCTAAAATCTCAAATGTGCAGACTACATCATTCAACGACACAATCATGAGGCATAAATCATCATCTGCCACATAATCTGCTTTCATCCTTAGTTCACTTATTTTTCGTTGCATGGCATGACATCTCGAGCAATTCAGCGATACTCAACTACGGAAAGATTGATGTTCTTAAAATCAATTGCATATCTCTCCTGTTAAATAAATTCATTTAAACGTATTCTGCATTTTTCAGAAGTTATCAAACTGGGGATGAAGTGACTTGGAGGTCAATTGTCTGACGATTAAGTGACCCGACACCATCCAAAATGTGCTCCACCAAGGCAGAATCACGATTGTAAAACCAAGTAATTTTACAGTATCATTACTCATGAGTATCTCATTTAAATACATTTCAGTCCATTGTCCGTGTAAGTCGCATCCATTTCACACTCGGCAAATCCATAAACCAGCGGTATAAAAATTGTTGTCTAATCGATTATCTTGTGATATTCCCCATGTTCCTATTTGGGTTGAACACTTTATAATTGGCATCGAGTAACATAAAACGACTAGAGCTATTTTAGTATGCATTAGCAGACGGTCGCAGTTCCGGGCCGTGATGATAAACCACCTCCGTTCCAAATACGCTAATCATCGACCGGCTCCTTCACTGTTGACAATAGAACAGTAATATTTTACTCCCCCTGACTCCGTCTTTTACTCCAAACAAGTTTTACGAGCAGTGTCTGCCTAACGAAGGTCATTACCATTACAACGAGACTGACAAGTTTGAAGATTGATACCTAGCCGATCGAAGAATGTGATGTGAAAGCACAAGCCTGATCCAGGCAAATTGCCGAACGGTCAGAGACGGCCCAAGCCTAGACAGATATGACAAAAGAAACAGATGAATGGGCAAAAAAGAAAGAAAACACTTTAAATTTTCAAACACCGGTTTCGAGATCTACTCTTGCGGCGAAACTAATGAGACGATCTTGAAACGCTAAGTTCACCCAAAGCACAAAGACATCACCGGCATGGTCGAAAAATAACCCGGAGTCCAAAAAGCTAATATCCATCATATCACGGGAAAATTTATCGAACGAATTCTGCATCATAACAACCATAAAACAAGCTTCCACTGATGTTACGAAAACACGTATGATACATAATTGGATCAATTTATTACCATGTCTGGAAAAATATCAAAAAAATTGTCCCGGCTCTTTATCACATTCAGATAGCATGATTTTGATGCGATCGTTCGAGCTTGGAGCGCCAGAATTCAACAGTATATTCAAATCCGGTACGAGTCGCTGAGACAAAAACCCTCGTTCCGAAACGGAATGACCAGCAACGAGGACCGAAATTCCACGGGAGATTGCGTCCAAGCGATCGTGGTGAGAAAGTTCACCCGTGACGAAAAGCTCGATTGTGTTCAAACGATCATTCGATAGAAACGATCCACCAGACCCGGCGCAAACAGCTATCGATGTGATTGGATCCGCTGAAATGTGGGTATGGTATGATGGTATGAGAGCACAAGCCTGATCCAGGCAAAGTGCCGCACAGTCAGAGACTGCACGTGGGCTAAGATACTGCCAGGTTGCCCAGGCCTAGACAGATATGAGGAAGAAAAAAGAACAGGAAATGGTAGTGAGACTCCAGCCTGTTTCAGCATGCAGCTCACTACCTCTGGCCAATCACGGTTAGCCGTACAGCACAGAAGCACTGCATGATTGCACATCTGTGGGACAAAACATTGTCAGTCCAGCAAGCAACACAAGCAATAGAAATATAGCATAAGTGTGTGAGTTTGTATTTGCTATTTAAAGATCGACCGTAGATTAAATCGTGGCTGTGGTAGTCGTTGAGCAAAGACCTCTGAAGGCAATGGCAATCTATCGATGGCATTTTCATATTTGAATTTAGCAGTGAACGTAATCTAAACAGGTTACGGTATAGATACACAGAGAGTTCATAGTATTGATCTGAGCAGCATTGTGTAAAACATATAGAAGAGATCAAATATGGCAAACTTAACTACAAAGGTGCAATACTGATTTGCGAGCTGCCATACGCAAAATGCAAATCAATAACTTCTGATCGGGTATGATTTAAAAACCGAACGAGGGTAAGTCTAGACAAGTTGTGTTCGTTGGCACGAGCAACCTGTTCGATCACGTGATAAACATATGTAGATGGGATCAAACCCATGGTCATGAAAAAAGATGCTAATTTGCATACATTTTCCTCATACACACCCCACGACAGGTTTCGTGATGTTTAAACTCATCAGGTATGGACAGTACGATCAGGATCCGCATACATCGAAACAGCGGAAGAATGGTAAACAAATTGTGTTTGTATACCACTGTTGGATAAGGTTGGTACGGCAAACCTGTTCAATCACATGTGCCTAAACACATGTAGATAGTGCTTAAATCCCTAATAATCAAGAATGATACGTCTACATTGTGCACCCTAATCCAGCAAGATCAGTGAGAACAGACATGATCCCATATAATTCACTGAAACAAAAATCTATCAGTTAAAAATTGCATATTGTAATATGTATAGTAATGAAACGGAAATTAGAGGGTAGCCGATGAGGCGCCGATAAATGTGTTGAAAAAGGAGAATGGAGATAATAGGATAAAAGAGATCCTTAAACAGCTCCTTGGTTCCAAGGTTGTCACGGCCGGGGTGGTTTGGGGATAAGCTCCCAATTCCAAAAATGCTCCAATGGCCTGCGTCTCATATAGCCTCTGACAACCAAGTCCAGCTCCTGGCCTGCACGCGTGGTCCCGTGTGACCCGGCGGAACTGCTTCTACTGACAGGAGAAAGGGCGAAGGCGGCTGACTGGCGCCTCAAAACCAGCATGCTTCGGGCAGGTGGAGCTCGTTAGTCCATGAAGTCGGCCCACCTAGGGGAAGGAAAACCCTTATCTCAAACCTCCACTGCCTTGTGGCTACATCCATTCATGGAAAAGGCTTCAGGAGTCAACCTCGAGGAAAAATCCGAGCCGGAGTCCCGTTAGGCAGTCCGAAGTTTATTCAACTTCGTCCTGCCAGCTCCTGCGACGGCAGCGTTGTTCAAACGTATCAGCCTAGCTGTTCCTTTGGTTTCAGTGGTGCCGTGGAGAGGGAGCACTTGCTGCATGGGCAACAGCTAGGTCTCCATATTGAACTGCCCTGGCGTACATCACAACGCAGCAATGGAGAGGACACTCCATTCCGCTTCTACGGAAAATAACACGGGAAGCAACAGATACCGGTTAAAAGCTATGGCTCGACTGGCGTAGAGCTAAGCGCCTGGGGCTGCTTTCGACGGTGGGAGAGACTTCCAGGTCTCATTGGACGGCCACCGCCCGCCTCAAGCTGTGCAGCCCCCAGTCAATAAGGTGCCGTTTCGCCACGGTCTGCTATCCTCATTGGGTGCATGGGGATTAGGAATCAACCGACAAGCAGACTGTATTTTTCCGCACCAGCGAATCGAAATACGAAACAACAAATGTCAGTTCTGAAACTTGGAACCTGGAACGTCCGGTCCATGCTTCCAGGATTTCATGACGACGTCTCGAATATCAGAGGCGTTAGAAAGTCCGCCGTGATTAACAACGAGCTAAAGAGGCTGAATTTCGACGTGGCTGCCCTACAAGAGACGCGCTTACCAGACACTGGTAAGCTAACAGAAAGTGATTACACATTCTTTTGGAAAGGAAAAGGTTCCGATGAGCCTCGACTGCATGGAGTTGGGTTTGCCGTGCGAAACGACATATTAAAAGCAACAGAACCGAGCAGCAGCGGGAGCGAACGGATTTGGACTCTAAATCTGAGGTGCATTACTGGTACCATTACGTTGATCAACGTTTATGCACCGACGCTCTCTGCGACGCCTGCTGAAAAAGACGCCTTTTATCATAACCTCACAGCCGTCCTGAAAAACGTGCCACAGAAAAACTGTGTAGTGGTATTGGGTGATTTCAATGCCAGAGTTGGTGCAGATTACGAGTCTTGGCAAAACTGTCTTGGAAGGTTCGGTGTAGGTAAAACCAATGAAAATGGGCAACGCCTTTTAGAATTGTGCACACAGTTCAATCTTTGTGTCAGTAACACTTTCTTTCAAACAAACCACAGCATAAAGTCTCTTGGAAGCATCCTCGCTCTAAGCATTGGCATCAGCTTGATCTTATTCTTGTTAAGCGTACTAATATAGGAAGCGTGCTCCTCACCAGATCATATCAAAGCGCAGACTGCGACACTGATCATTCACTGGTCTGTGCAAAACTGAAGATCCCCCACACGAGATTTCACCGCACCAAATTGTCTGCTAAGCCTAGAATAGACGTCACTCGCATGTGCGAACCTAATCTAACTCCGAGATTCGCAAAAGCCTTCACGGACGAGTTCAACAAGGCAACCCCACTTGAATCTGCTTCAGAGAACTGGGAATTGATAAAAAGCTGCATATGCCGAGTCGCACTTTCCACTTTCGGTCCGAAGAAAGCTCGAACGAGCGACTGGTTCGAAGCAAACGCTTCTGAGATGACTGCTGTGCTAAATGAGAAACGCTCAGCATTCTTGAGGTTCAAATGTATGCCAACAGATGAAAACTTACGTCTTCTAAGAGCAGCTAGAAATAAGGTCCAACAGACTGCAAGGCGTTGTGCAAACGACTATTGGACTGAAGTTAGTCTCAGTATCCAAAAAGCTGCGGATACCGGCAATTTTCACGGTATGTATGATGGGATCAAGAGCGCCATTGGTCCAAACAAACTTGAAACGGCTCCCATTAAGTCTTTATCTGGTAAGCCGATTGTCGACAAAACTCAACAGATGGAAAGATGGGTAGAGCACTTCTCCTCCCTCTACTCTAGGGACAGTACGGTTCTATCGCATGCACTTGAAAATGTCGAACGGTTGCCGACCATTGAATATCTAGATACCCCTCCTACTCTTGATGAGCTCAATAAGGCAATCGACCGCTTAGCGAACGGGAAGGCCCCTGGTGACGACGGAATTCTACCTGAGCTCATCAAATGCGGTAGAGCAGCATTATTACAGCCTCTTCACCATTTGCTTCTTCAGTGCTGGCAGGAGGGGGGTGTCCCACAAGAGATGCGAGACACAAAGATCACCACGCTATTTAAGAATAAGGTTGACAGTGGCGACTGCAACAATAACCGAGGAATCGCCCTTCTGAATGTTTTAGGCAAATTGTTTTCTAAAGTCTTACAGATCTGGCTGCAAGTTTTAGCTGATAGAATTTACTCCGAATCTCAATGTGGCTTCCGCAAGGGAAGATCAACCGTTGACATGATCTTCTCCCTGAGACAACTTCAAGAAAAGTGTCGAGAACAACGTATGCCATTATACGCTGTTTTTATTGATTTAACTAAGGCATTCGACTACGTCAGCAGGGAGGGTCTTTTCAAAATGCTTGATCTGATAGGCTGCCCCTAAGGCTGCTGAGACTCGTTATTCCGTTCCACGCAGGCATGAAAGGCTCAGTCCATTTTAACGGTTGCAGTTCAGAGGCATTCGAAATTCGCCGAGGAGTCAAACAAGGGTGTGTTCTTGCTCCCACGCTGTTCGGCATTTTCTTTGCTCTGCTTCTGAAGCACGCTTTCAGTACGAGAACAGAAGGCATTTACATACGCACGCGAAGTGATGGCAAGCTTTTCAACTTGAATCGGTTGAGAGCACAAACCAAAGTACGGGATGTGATAATCCGTGACCTGTTGTTTGCCGACGATGCAGCCTTTATTGCTCACTCCCAAGAGAACCTACAGTCGTTAATGGACTGTTTTTCGTCGGCATGCAAAGACTTTGGTCTAACAATCAGCATGAGCAAGACCAAAGTCCTTGGTCAAGGGACTGTATCGCCACCAATCATCACTTCTGGAAACTGTCAGCTCGAACTAGTACATCATTTCACATATCTTGGTTCAACCATTGCGGATAACCTCTCGCTAGACACGGAGATTGATAGGCGGATTGGCAGAGCAGCTGTCATTTTGTCCCGATTGAACTCTCGTGTTTGAGGTAACCGCAAGCTGACTGTAAAGGGGAACAAGATTATGGTATACGCGCGTGCGTACTAAATGCTGTACTATTACGGCAGTGAAAACCTTGGCCCACCCACTCAGACCGAACTGAAGCGAATGCTTTCCATCTACGAAGCATCCTCCGTATCTTGACCTTCGTGGATGGACAGAGGGACTACGCTGAAGTGCGTTCAAAGCTGGTCTACCAGAGCAGTTCACCCTATTCGTCCGCCGCCTAGCCGGTGGCTTGGTCCATGTCCTATAGATGGAAAATGGTCGTATTCCGAAAGATCTACTCTACGGTGAGTTGCAATTCGGAAGTCGACCATTGGGCAGACCGCACTTGCGGTACAAAGATGTTTGCAAAAGAGATATGAAAGCTCTTGACATTGGAAGCTGGGAAGAACTTGCTCTTGACCGCTCACTTTGGAGGCATTGTGTAAAGCGTCGACTGCAAGCCGGGGAGGAGCAAATACAGCTCCTGGCTGCTGAACGCATATCACGCCGCCGGCGTGCAAATGATGCAATACAACAGAGTTCTGACTATCGTTGCAAGCGCTGCGGGAGAGATTGTTCCTCCCGAATCGGACTGTTTAGTCATTCAAAAGGTTGCAAAACATGAAATTCATGCGATGTGATGTACATCCATGGTCGACATCGACCGACGGAGGCCAACAACAACACAGCTCCTTACAAAGAGTGAGACGGAAATTGGTCCGTATTGGGATCTATCCCTAATACATGAATACGAAACCGTCAAATTGTAACTTGTTTGTGGATTTACGGAAATACGGTATGCGCTTTTCCATCGCATACACTTCACGACTGGTTTCGTGTGGCACTCATCAGGTAGGGATACTGCGATCAAGATCCTCATACATTAAAAAGTGAAAAATGAAAAAAAACAAACCACTGTTGGATACGATTAGTAGAACCACTGGGTGCGATGACACGAACATGTAAAGCACGCATGTATGCCAAAGGACGCAAGGAGTAGGACAAAATATCCGAGTTTTATATCACGCACATACATAACCCACGACCAGTTTCGTGCTGTTTGTATTCATCACTTGGGGGTAATACGATCACAATCAGCTTTTATTGAAATTACTTAATATTTGAGCTAAAACGTGGATCCCCGGGAACATTGCTACGAGAGACAAATTGATGCTCTAGTCACAATACAGACAAGGAAAAAAGACGGGCGTACAAATAGAAGCGCAGTCGTCTTGAAAAGCATAAATTTACTTTTTATTAACCAGCATTTAATGTATATGTTCATTAGTATTACATAGCCAGTTGAGTGAAAGTGAAATAACATTTTGAAAGGAATCGAGAAAAAAATGCGAGCTTACCCAGTGATTTGGAGTCCCCAAGTTCGAAGAGCAGATGTTCAACACCGAATAGACTTTTGTAGCTTTGCACAATGTCGGATAACAGTTTTGGTTCCTGAAGCTTGACTATTCTACCATATCCCTGAATGCCATCAGTCTGAAATAGGATAAGAATGCTTAATACCCACGATGGGGACGAGCGTCTTCTCGAGATAGTTCAACTGGAAAGTCTCCATTTGTTTCTCCACAGAGCTGACCGAACTCGGAATGCAGCCAATGTTAGCAGTGTGGTCACTAATACACCAATTAATTCAAATCAAGGCAAACTTCATGATGTCAATAGACACTATCAGATCACCACATGCGGAACAAAAGGCACCGAAATTTTTATCGATCGGAACACGTAGAAAAGTGTAGGAACTTTGTTTCACAGATGGTAGGACAATTGGTCGAATCAGCGCACAGTCTGAAATGCCACTTGAAAGTATATCCTACCGAGAGGGCTAATCAGCCAGTCGTTCACTCCACCAGCTTTGGCATCCAAACCGGTGTGGGGAGAAAAAATCGCAATGCGATTTTCAATACAACGAACCAAAATGCGCTCTTTCCAACTTGACTGCCCGAGTCGTTTCAGTGGTTTGAATATTGGTGGATGATAAGAAAAAATGAGATTGCTGTTTTTCGAAACGGCTTCTTCCAGAACTCTGGGTGTGAGATCATTGGTCACGAGTATGTTTTTCACTGAGAATGGCGGCGTGGGCTCGATGAGGAGTCCGACATTGTCCCAAGTATCCGCTAAATGGATACAACAATATTGATTCAATAGATGCCATATGCAAGGCATTTCGGATTTTGCTGCGGCGACAATTGATTGTGCCAGTGACATCTAAGAGAGAATGGAAAGCAGGAGACGGACAAGCACTGATACTGTGAATGATCAATTGTTTTAGCTGGCAGTATTGTTGTGATGAATAAGAATTCAGTGATACAAGTACAATCCATGCAGATAAACATAACATTTATGTAAGATTTCAATATCCTTGCAGCCACAATCACGCATATTTTAATTTTGTGAGCTGAGGCAACCGATCCCGCCGCTTTTAGAATGCCTTTACTAACGTCATCATTGCATGATTTGCTTCACCTGACAGGCTACGTTAGTTTTGAGTACACTCAAATTGTCGGGCTGTGCTATCGAGTTACATTGTTATCACCTGTCCTTTTTACCGCGAAGCGGGTGTAGTGTTTGCTAATCTTCGCCATTTGTGGTGTCGACGCGATGTTTCACTACATACTAAAGGCCGAGTGTGCAACGCAGTGGTGCATGCTACACTACTTTATGACTGCGAAACCTGGACTATCCAAGCAAATGTCCGTCAACTTTCTATTTTTGACACCCGTTGCCTGCGTAGGATTGCTCGCATTCGGTGGCAGCATCGGGTCACAAATATAGATGTCTGCAAGCGGGTGTTGTATTGTATACAATGAAAGCACAAGCCTGATCCA
>JACCGJ010010870.1:0-50131 GCA_013407085.1 Atriophallophorus winterbourni | reverse complement strand
TATAGGGTTCTTACAAAGAACCACGATGTTCAAACACTGAATCACAAAGTGATTCTCGGTCAAGCACTCGAGGCGCCTATGGATAACCAAAGTAATGTGTTGTTGGTCTTTTATATGCGCCTCGAGCGCTTGACCAGTAATCATTTTGTGATTCTGTATTTGAGCATCGTGGTTCTTTGTAAGAACCTTATATAACAGTGACATACAAGTTTAACTTTGTTTATCGCTTTCCCACTGTTTCAAAGCTCACTGATCCTGATCTTATTTCTAATACTTTAATTAATTTAATTAATAATCGAAAGAAAATTCCCTGAATTAAATTATTCGACTAGATTACTTATTACACCTCAAATTCCGATGATAATAACCAAATAATAATGTCGAAAGTTTTGGTTGTGATATAACCAAACACAGGAATTATCCAAATAGTAGAAAACTTATCATCCTAAATAAGTGAAACTTGGACCATCCACGCAAGTCATAGAAGAAAGCTGAATGCTGACCACTAAAAAAGAATCCACTGTATCTGAACATGTAGTGGATGGAAGAAATACCTAATGCTGGAGTGCTTTCTAAAGCTGGTCTACAAAAATATTCACCTTATTAAGTCAACTCGCCTACCCTCGCTGTGTCATGGGTACAACATAGAAGATGGTTTTATTCTGAAAGATTTACTCTATGGTGAGTTGAAATCAGGAAGTCGACTGCACTTTCGGTATTAGGACGTTTGCAAAAGAGATATGAATTCTCTCAACAATGATCTCACAATTTGCGCAAGAACTTGCTCTTGATCGCTAGCTTTGGAGGTACGATGTAAATCATCATCTGCAAGCAGGCGAAGAACAGATGCTGCCCTCATCTTCTGATGGAAGGTCGAGCCATCAGTTTGCAAAGGACACAAACCAACCGAGTACTTTGAATGCTGCGAGAGAGATTGTTACTCTCGAATTCAAGCGTTTGTTCATTGTGAAAGATGTGAAACATTTAGCAATCACGGTCGACAACGACCGATGAAGGCCAACAACAATAAGCTTGTGTAAATGCTACCAAAACAAGACAAGAATAAATTGATCAGTCATCCATTGATGATTCAGTTTTTTGTTCCATTGCTTTCCTATTTCTTAATCCTCTCATTTCATTCAAACTTGATGAACACACGGCAGATTTTCATCGCAATACAACTTCTACAGTTGATCGCACCCATCTCCGCGGGTTCAGTGCCGCAAACCCCACCGATGGGTTGGTCAAGCCAAGAGTTCTCGTACGTTCAACTCGAATGCAACCTGCGCCCTAATTATTGCATCAATGAAGACGTCATTGCACAAATCAGCGACGCTATCGTTCAAACTGGGCTACGTGATCTCGGCTATCGGGTGCTAAATATCGGGTTCCACTGGTCGGATAAAATGTGGGATGCAATGGAGGGTTCCTGGGAGCTGGACTCTGGACGCTTTCCGCAAGTGAGTTTTTAATTGCATTTGACTGGTTATAATCTTCGTTTCCAGAGAAATTTCCCTTATTGTAATGATGTTCTATAAACACTAGGGTGTCTACTTTATCGCTTACCGTATCATTCGCACGGATACTTTGTCTGCTCAGATTGCTTGCTTTACTCAGAGTTTAATTGACTTTGAAACAAGAGTTAAATCATTTGCTTGGTCTGTGTTGTTTTGAACATATTGTTCACATATTATTCATATCAATACACATTGAAAATCACTTTTGTCAGTGCACGATTTATAGTATTATCTGCGGTAGACCAAAGGCATGCAGTATCTTATTTTAGGAGGATTCTTGTAATTTAAATCTTCCCATACAATATTCACCTGAAATGGTTTTCTGAAATTTGTGTGGCTAAACTTATATTTTCACTAGAAACTCACTTAAACGATAGAAGTCCAACTTTTAGTTCCCTGCTAGAAGATGAACAGTATTCACTTATCTAGTACACCGCAGACACGATCCAACTCTACCTCGAACATTTACAGTCCAGAATCAACAGATTGATAATTAATGTATCAATGAGAATGTGTTGCACGGTTATTTCTTTTTTCTTGCTTCCTGAAAATCCATTTTCATTCTCGTGGTTCGTGATTTGATTGCGGTCACACTGGTATTCGTTTTTCATCCTCAATTACAAAATTATACTTTGCACGATGCAATGTTACACGACGGTGAACGTGGCTTTTCATGTATAACAGATGCTTCCACAACAAACGTTGGAAAAGAGCCCTCTGCTCCGTGACTTCGATAGCTCCGTTCAGCCGCGTCTGCTATTCCCCAGACGCATTCTTTTGATCGAGCATTTAACCATGTTCATTCAGTTTTGTATAGTTAATTTGATAGTTCATATATGTCGTTCACATAAGTCTCAAAAATCACGACACACTCAAAATTGGGCTTCCCAATGTCCCTTCCCGCTGAACGAATCCTTTATACCGTTTCAGTGAAAATTAGTCCAAAGAATGATATCTATCAACAATTAATGGGCAAATCGTCTTTCGTTCTTAAAACCGGAGATAAATTTGGACCCGATGTACCCTTGAGTACAAATATCCAATAATTACACCAATACTTCGCATCCCACAGAAATTGATCACACAATTTATGTCCGATGCAATTGACGTTAGAAATATCATTGGGTGTATATGAGTTATGATGATCAATTATTTCAGACAGTATTGTCGTGCGTTTGACAGACCAACGTGGTTGCATGTATAGAGCTGGATTCATATTACCAGTTTTCCGAATAGATTTAGTAAATTGAAACCTGAACTTATTCGCTTGAATTCATTAATTCAAAATTTCACTATAAATCGGTTTATCCAAGCCTAAAATTTTTAGCTCCATCTCGACAGGTTATAAACAAATCGTACCTTCTCGTTGCAGGGTTAAAGGTAAACGCTTCACATTTACGCAAATTGGGTTTGGAGCCAATGATACGTGTGTTCGCCACGGAATATTTTGATCACTTTGACGTGACTTCTCTTTTCGAATGGACGGTGAATTATCTGATGGTGGACAACTCTCGTACTTCGTGGAATGATGATTTTTCCACGCTCGAGTCATTCAGATACATCCAACACGTTCGAGCACAGCTGAGTTATGTTGCATGCGTGGGAAAACGTCTGGAACAGGATTTTCAGATTTCCGCGAGTCAACTAAACTGGACTCGACTCATTCTAGCATGTAATTCCTGGCGTTTGTTGGACAACCACCCACAAGATTGGCCTGCAATAGTCCAGCAAATCAACATGATAAAAGAACACGACGCGCTGTTCTATTCGGTCGTCGGCCCGGGACGATTCAACGATTTGGGTGTACTAGGTATTGGAAGTTCTCAATTGAGTCTGGATCAAAAACAGAGTCAGATGGCTTTATGGTGTCTATTTGCGTCCCCATTGTTCTTTTCCCTGGATTCCGTGTGATTAAGCCAAAAGGAATCGGAGCTGTTGAAAAACACTCGTTTGATTCGCATCAACCAGGATTCAGGTTTCCGGATGCCCAAGTTCGTAGGAATGTCTGCTGAAGTTCAAGTAAGTTTAGAAATTGATGTTCAATTTGTTCTATGCTTGAGGCGTTTTTCAAGTTAGAGTTGTATTATGCACTGAACGTGCAATGCGAAAAACGTACAGCATTATGATAGATTGAAAAAGGTTAAGCTTGCGTAGAAACATCTGCATGTTTCAAGCTAGATCAGAAGATAATACAATATTACTAGTATTACAAAGTGAAATAAACCTTGATGAATTCTTATAATAAAATAGGTATATGTATGTATGAAAGCACAAGCCTGTTCCAGGCAAAGTGCCGCACAGTCAGAGACTGCACGTCGGCTAAGATTCTGTCAGTTTGCCCAGGCCTAGACAGATATAAGGAAGAAAAATAACAGTATTTCCTGATTTTAAATAACTTTACCTGGTATTACATACCGAATCCAGACGTAGCATTTATGCGTTGCCATTGAACACCATATAAACTGCACTAGAAAACAATTACTAGCTGAACGTTAGCAACGCCGGGCTAGATTTTTGAACAAATCTACACACCATAATTCCCTGAGATTTGGGTTTGTATAGATATTGTAAACGCCTTTACTCTCTTCACGAATCGATTATTTCAGCACTGGTCACGTGAACTGTTTGACCTTCCGAACAGCTGGGCAATCGCATTATTCAACGAAGGCAAAGAAGACAAGCGAATCAATATCACATTGTACAAAATGTTGATCCGGCAAAACGGGATGATGCCTCCTTTATTCAATGTCACAGACGTGATCAGTGGCGATGAAATCTCGGATCAGATGGATTTGTTCACTGAGATCACAGTGACGCTAAAACCTCATCAGACGGCGATCTATCATGCCCGCATGTATCAACCGTGGAGACCTGAGTGTAAAAGTTGCAATGTTGCTTCCAAAAATGTATTTTCTTCCGTTGCCGTAATTATAATAATTCAGAAATTATTCGTTTATCAATACCTCCATCCTTGTGCTTCTTTCTTCAGCATGGATTAATAAAAAAATTAAAATTGTGGACAGTCTTCTCGTTGTTCCAATTTTATTGTTATATTTTTGTTTTCTATTTTCTTCTTACATTTCTTTCAAAAACGAAACATCACGATCCTCCACAGCGTCTACTCTGGAATCCAGATATTTCATTACGTATATTGTTTGTGAGCCTTCAAAAATCGATGACGATATATGATGTAAACTTCAAGCAGATGATGATGTGCTACATGCGTACGCGGTGAGAAACGGTCAGCATTCATGAGGTTCAAAGGTATGTCAACAAATTGAAACTTACGAAATTTAAGAGCAGCAGCTAGAAATAAGGTCCAACAGACTGCAAGATGATGTGCAAATGACTCTTGAACTGAAATTAGCCTCAGTATCCAAAAAACTGCGGATACTGGAAAACTTCACGGTATGTATGATGGGATCAAGAGAGCTATTGGTACAAACAAACTTAAAACGGTTCACATTAAGTCTGTATCTGCTAACCCAATTGTCGGCAAAACTCAGCAGATGGAAAGATGGGTAGAGCACTTCTCTTCTCTCCACTCTAGGGACAGTACGGTTTCACCGCATGCACTTGAAAATGTCGAGCGGTTGCCGACCATTGAATATCTAGATACTCCGCACTCTTGATGAGCTCAATAGGGAAATCGACCGCTTAGCGAATAGGAAGGCCCCTGGTGACGACGGAATTCCGCCTGAGCTCATCAAATGCTGTAGAGAATCATTATAACAAACTCTTCATAATTTGCTTCTTCAGTGCTGGCAGGAGGAGTGTGTCCCACAAGAGATGCGAGACACAAAGATCATCATGCTATTTATTATTATTCAAGATCAACACGCTATTTAAGGGTGATGGATGCGACTGCAACAATTGCAGAGGAATCTCGCTTTTGAATGTTGTGGGCGAATTATTTTGCAGAATTCTGGCAGGTCCGGCTAAAAGTTTTAATTAAGAGAGTTTGCTCTGAAACTCAATGTCACTTTCGCAGGGACAAATCAACAGTTGTCAAGTTCTTCTACTAGGAAAAACTTCAGAAAAAGAGTCGGGAAGAGCGTATTCAATTATACGCCGTTTTTATTTATTTAACGAAGGCATTCGACTATATCAGCAGAAAGGGTCTTTTCAAAATGCTTGGCATTAAAGCCTGCCACACAAGACTGCTCAAACTCAATAATTCGTTTCAATCTGCCATGAAGCGGTCACTCAATTTTAAAGTTTGTAGTTCAAAAGCTTTTGAAATTCACCGAGGCGTCAAACAAGGATGTGTTCTTGCTTCCACGCTGTTCCGTATTTACTTTTCTCTGCTTATGAAGTAGGCTTTTAGGACGAGGACAGAAGGCATTTACCTACGCACGCGGAATGGTGTTGAGAGCACAAAAGAAGCTACTGGATGTGGTAGTCCATGACCTAATTTTTGCCGACGATGCAACCATTTTTGCTCACTCCCAAGAACGCCTCCATTTGCTAAAGGACTATTTTTCGTCTGCATGCAGAGAATTTGGTCTAAACATCAGCATAAGGGAAACCAAAGTCCTTGATCAAGGGATTGTATGGCCTCCTATTATCACTGTTGAAACTGTCAGCTTGATCTAATACATCATTTCACTTATCTTGTTTACAACCATTGCGGATAACCTCTCCATATACACGGAGATTTATAAGCGGATTGGCAGATCGGCTGTCATTTTGTCCCATTGAACTCTTATGTTTGTAGCAAGTGCAAGTTGACTGTACAGACAAAGATGATGGTATACGGCGCGTGTGTTCTAAATGCTTTACTGTACGAGAGTGAAACCTGGACCGTCCACACAAGTAATGAACGGAAGCTGAATGCTTTCTATCTACGAATCATCCGTCGTATCTTGAACATATCGTGGATTCACAGAGTGACTAACGCTGGAGTGCGTTCGAAAGCTGGTCTCCTGAGCATGTTTACCCTAATACGACAATCCATGCGGTAGCTTGGCCACGTATACAGGTTGGAAAATGGTCGTATTCCGGATGGTGAGTTGAAATCAGGAAGTCGACCATTGCGCAGACCACACTTACGGTACAAAGACGTTTGCAAAAGAGATATGACAGCTCTTGGCATTGACCCTGCGAGTTGGGAAGAACTTGCTCTTGAAGACATTGTGTTAATAGTCGTCTGCAAGCTGTGGAGGAGCAGACACATGCCTTGGCTGCTGAACGCAGATCACGCCGCCGGCCTTCAACTGACGCCGATCGAACGAGTACTGCCTATTTCTGCTAGCGCTGCGGGATAGATTGTTCCTCCCGAATGAGAAAAAAAGATGTCGCCCGTACGCTTTTTGTGAATTCTGAATACTGGTGTGAAAGCTATTGTAATTAGCTCGAAAACCATAGAGATGGTATATTACGCTTCCTAAATTAGCGTTGCTTCACTTAGGCCAAAATATCCCTCGATAGCTTACCTTACGGACAGCAGTAAATCCATTGCCCATCAATTTTGTGTTGCGCATTCAATAGATTAAGGGATATTTTACGCTGGGTATGAGACACAAAATGATGCCCATTTTGTGAGAAATGTTTAATCCAAAATATGTTCAAGGATGTATGAGAGCATCATGTTAAATCACAGTGAGGTTGACCTCACACACTTCTTGCTACAAGTTGTCTTACTTGCTTTATTTGAACAAATAATAGCAACTGCATGACTAACAAGCAGAATTTCGTCCAGCAGTGGATGTGTTGACCGAATATTCAATCTCTAGCCAGCCTTATAACAATGTCACAGTTATAATCAACCTACGATAGCAAACTTTCTTTCTTTTAACGACGCCATCAATTCGGTTGTCAGCAACGGTACATGATAATATTTCTTCCTCGGTATTCTAATAATTTTCGTCGCGTTAGCATGTAAATATCCTGTCATCCGAACTCCCTACTGTGAGCGGACTGCTTGCGCCAGCATGTGACATTCAGCTAGGCCATGACCCGGATCATATTTTATCTAGACTTTGCGGATAAAAGTGTTTCTGAATTCTGATTTAGCTACTCACGCCGTAGTAGACCGTAGTATTGCACCATCTTTCGGAATTCCCTTTGCATATTTCAAGTAAAAAATATATGTGAAAGGATGAAGATTGGTATATCGACTGTATGCTACTTCAGCTACATGTGTTAAACTATTGATATTGCGACCTGCCTTTTCGAATCAACGGTATCTTTTTATGGTTATTTGTATTGTCGCTAATGATCTTCTTTTGAGATAAATCACAACATCTATCTGATAATTTTTCATGCGGTTTTGTTGCACGGATGTAAATCCTGGACACCGCGGGGAGAAACCTTACAGTACAAAACAGCTAAGATGCAGAATTTGTTGAAGCCAGATTGATGTTGCTCAGAATGCATCCAAGGAGCCGAAAATCTTCGGTGATTGGTCATATACCATGACAAATTAAAAACTGTCAGAAATCTTTGACCCTTTGATTTGAGCGAGAAAGACAACCTTGAATGTTAGATTCCGTATTGACTGGACAGTAGCCTGTATCGGTTTGAATCGAATGCTTTGCATCTTGTGTAATTATTGCTCTCCTCGTTATCACTAATGATTTCGTGCTCACCAGACAAACATCGAACAACGAATATCTATACCTCGTCTGACTTGCATTAACTGTTCCAAAGCCATAGTGGTCACAGTTGAAGCAACAACATTACTTACCGTATTTTAATTAAGTAACAGCTGTTCCTTATCTGAGGCTCGCTATTTCTGAAGTTCATTCTGCCTTCATAAAGGTATCGTTATTCTTAAAGCTCCTAGACACATTTATGGATATGGTCTGTGTATGCACATGCATATTGCTGATTGACTGACCTGTGCCCTTCATATAGCCACTAGCATTGATATATACTACATAGTTTGGATCTGAGAATCTACGTAGGGTTATAAGAAGAAGAAGATTATGATGATGACATTCGATACACTATTGTTGATCGTCACTTTCGTGAATGCAACATGTCCATCGCAACTATTTCTTCTGATTGTTCACATCCACTGAACAGAAGCCTTACTTCTTGTGAATCTTTTTCCTCCACCCGAAGTTACTATGTTATTCCCTATTCGAGAACTAATAAATTTAGAAACTCTTTTGTTCCATACTTGGCTCGATACATGGTTCATCAGTCGAAAGCTGTTATGGAGTTAAAGAAGCGCTTGACAATTTTTTAAATGACGCTGAAATGTTCCAGTTATTCTCCAATTTTTATTTTTCTAATTCGCCTCACATTTGTCTAGCCTATGGTAACCTAACACTTTATTAGCTCAAGTATCATTTCATTGTGCTGCACTTTATACATTTTATCATATTTGTATTTTGTGAAGAAATTAATGTATTGCTGTAAATTCGTGTACACGAATAAAGTCATTCTCTTCTTCTTCTTCTATCGCCAGGCAAAGAGATTCCACCACATTTTAAGATGGAGATACTCCAAAAATGCTAACCTTTAGGGCAGAAATGGCGCTGACAATCAATGCTGAAGCTTGGGATGTAGATGGATAAGGTTTTCGGTGTGCCCATTTCTCACCATACTCATGAAACAAGTGGAAGTCTTTCGCTAGACACAATTCTATCGTTAAGAATAATTTTGTGCCGTATTGTACAAATATTCTTCGAAAGATACCCTAACAAGCTGATGGTTTGTCGATATATAAATATTTGTCAGTGAACTTTGCTCTTTAAGTTTCTACTAATCCAAATATCATGGTCATTTTTAACAAAACCTCATGCGGAGCTTTTAGTTCTCAATCAATATTTCCAAGGAAAATTATTGCATTGCAGCCTCGGGAGCTGAAACTTTGTCCGAATCCAGTTATAACACAGTTTCTCACCAGTTTGGACTCCACTGTTTTCGAGACAATCATGGCACAAGGACATTGCCTCGACAGTCTGGTAATGATTCAACTTACAGACCTTTTTGCAAATCGTAAAAACAAGAAAAACAAACAGGAAAAGCAATCGAAGTTTCGAAGTTATAATGGTCTACAAAGCATTTAGCTTAACAAAAACCATAGAATGGTGTTATGAGGTATATACAATAAAAAAAGAACAGGGAAACTCATGTCGTAAATTGTATCAAAATTTAGGTTTTCTTTCAAGTATTTGTCCAAATAAGCTTTAAAAATATCCAGGTTGGCTGAGTGTGTAACAGTGGAGGGGAGGGTGTTCCATGTGAAATTTACACGTACAGCATACGAATATCTTCCACTGCATAAGCACTGTAAGTTCATGTTTCCGACTGGCAAGTGCATAATGTTGTACATCAGTATGAGGTCACCTCTTCGTCGACGACAGCGAAAGTCAAAAAGATTGAGATTCCTAAAATGTTCTTCAGATGGTTTAGCAGCTAGCCCGGCTACAAGCTTTGTGGTTCGGTGGTATATACGCTGCAGAAGATTGTTTTTTTTCTGAATCCAGTGTGACCAAGCCTGAACAGCGCACTCCATCGCTGGTTTCAGATAGGTGTTCATGATACGGGGCACCGACTGGTTCGTGAATCAGCCGAAAAGTCGTTTCAATAACACCAAGACGTGTGACGCCTTTTTGTATACCGCTTTGCACTGCAGTAAAGTCTTCAGACTTGTACTGGTACAAACACCAAAATTCTTCTCTCCAGTTGTCCAGACGAGTTGGTGGGACCCAAGAGTGTAGTTGTAATTCACGGTCTTTCCAATGTTTCACACCTTACACTTTTGGAAGTTAAAGGGTAGTTTGTTTATCAGAAACCAATCGTGCAGTGTGTTTATATCCTTCTGCAAAATTTCACAGTCATCATTTGTACGTATGGTTCTCCAAAGTTTGATATCATCTGCATGTAACATAACCTTACATTTAAGACGCTCGGGAATTTCATTTGCGTAGATCAAAAACAAAATCGGCACTCCGCTCGTAATTTTAAATGGTTTCAATAAGGCGTCGTCAACCCTGACTTGGACACTCCTGTCGCGTAAATAGTTTTCTAGCCAAGCAAGAAGTTTTCCTGTTACCCCGTGCAATTCAAGTGTCTGGATTAAAATACTATGATAGACGCGGTCGAAAGCCTTTGACATGTCTAAAAAGCATGCGTGGATGGAGTAACCATTGTCCACACATTCAGCCCAGTCGTTTAAGGTGAGCAATAGATTAGATAGACATGAGTGGTATTTCCTGAAACCGTGCTGTTCAGTCGCAAGCAGTCTATTTGTTTCGAGGTGATGGGTGATCTTTCCCGCTACTAAACTCTCTAGCACTTTAGAAATTACTGGCGACAACGTAACTGGTCTATAGCTCGCAGCGTCTGATCGGTTCCCGCCCTTGTAGATTGATGTGACGATACTATTTTCGAGCGAAATTTGGAATAACGTTTTGAGTGGACCACACAATGAGGATGCACATTGAGGATAAAATGTGTGATCCCATCTGCTCCTGGTGAATTTGTGGTATTCAAACGAAGAAGTCTGAGCATGACACACTCATTGTTTATTGAGATTTCATTTGGTATTTCATCGGAAAAGCCGATCGAATGCGGCGTAAGATGCACTGATTCCTTGGGACTAAAAACTTTGCAGTAGTAATCTGCAAGAACTTCGGCAGCCTCGGACGCAGTCGTAGTTAGACCATGAGGTGTGCGTAAAAGTTAGTGACGCTTCCATCGGGTCAGGCTCTCGCGAACTTTTAATCTAATAAATAAATTCAACGTCACAAGAGAATTGCCTAAAAAATATCGAATCATTTTCCGCATGTAGTGCCATAGAGACGCAGGCCGCTTGAGCTCAAACCGTCGACGTTGTCGCGCTACCGTCAGACGTAATTTTACGTCAGTTAGGCTTCCAATGCCGGCAGCATTGTAGTTAAGTTAGCATGAATAAACGTAACCCAAAAAATTGAGCTTATACCGTATAGTGTTCGAATCTGGAAAAACAAACGGTTCTAGTTTCATGACGTTACTAACGCTACAAAACTGATGACCAGACTATATAACAGGACATACGAGGAAAGAATTGCATCTCTAGAACTCTTTGACTTCTCTCAAGGGTATCTTGATCTTGCTGTTCAAAATTCTGCTAAAGTGGATCACCCACTTGAAAACCTGTTTCATCTGCAAGAAGCACATGGTAGCAGATCGCAGGGCTACAAGTTAATTATTCCACACTCCAGATCAAATTGTCGAAGGTTCTTCTTTGCTGTCCGATTTTGTTTCATATGGAACTCTCTGCCCCCAGATATCATTTGTGCATCAAACCTGAACAAGTTCAACGCTGAACATGACAAGTATATGTTGACCAAATCCAGCCTAGCACCTGAATTCACATGCTGACTTTCCATATGGATGGAACATTTGTGTTGTGCATTCCCTATATTTTAATCTATGGTTGCTGTGATGTATTTGTTTTTGCACAATTAAATCTTTGAATTACTTTGAATTTGAATTCCTGCAAGTAGTCTATCAGTGTTCATTGTCGACATTGCTTCTGGGTTAAAATTAGACCAAACCCGTTGTCAAAAACATCACCAGGATTCGTCCACCCAGTTTAAACTAAGACTACCTCATGAGCATTATACGATGAAGTAGACGAAAATAGTTTTATTCGTGTACACAGAATTTCAGGAATATATTAAATTACATTAAATTTAATGGTCTGAAAAGCACATCGCTTTAAAAAAACCACAGAATAATATGGGAATTACGAATAACATAGGTAGTAAAAACGGGATTTATTTGCCTACTGATCAATTCAGGAATCATGTAAAAATCCATAGGGCAGAAATTGTTTTCAACCGGTTGGATGGGGTAAAGATGTATAGTTGACTTCGATGCATGACTTCAAAGCTTTTATGGTGCACAATATACAGGTTAAATGTTTGGATTGGTCAACATGAAGTTGTCGTAGTGCGATTTGAATATATCCAAGTTGGATGAATGTACAACGTTACGGGGTAGTGAGTTCCAGGTAAATCATACACGTACAGAATAAAAACAACTTCGACAGTTCAGTCTTGAGTCGAGAATAAGAACTGTATAGTCATGACTCATGCTGCTCCGGGTGGTATTCGTGTGAATAGTTTATTCAGGGGATGGTTGGGGTTATGCAATATATTGAACATGAGAATCAAATCACTTCTAAGACGGGGGTAGTGAGATTGAGACTTGTAATACGATCGTCGTATTGTCTGTGCTTCAAACCACGTACGAGCTTGATGGTCCGATGATATATTCCCTGCAAGAGGCTGATGTCCTTCTGTAGCCAGGGTAACCAAGCCTGAACCGCATACTCCATGGTGGGCCTCAAGTACGTATTAATTATTCGATGAACAGTTTGCATCGTGAAACCCCCGAACATGCGTTTTAGCAGAAGCAGTACTCTTGACGTCTTTTCTTAGACAGCTGTGGCGTTATGTGACGGTTTCAACGTGCTGCTCACCCACACACCCAATTCCTTTTCCTTGACAGTGCTTTCAAGAATATGGGAACCAAGGGTGTAAGAGAACTCGAAATGTCTTCCAACAGTCAATACCTTGCATTCTCTGACATTTAAAGGTGGCTCATTTCTAAATAACCAGTCCTGTAAGGCATCGAGGTCCAGCTGAAGCTGTCTGCAATCTTCAGTTGTGCGTACTTATGTCCACAGCTTGATGTCATCCGTAAATAACAAGATAACAAGTTTAGGTAAGTCGTTTACACAGATCAGGAAAAGAATTGGTCCAAGCAATGATCCCTGTGGCACTCCACTCGTTACGGCAATAGAAATTTTAGAAAATATCGATAACGTCTTTCCAATCCATATTCGGTCGAAAAAATTAACCGAAATTACTGCTTGAAGTAAATTTCGTTTGCCATCTTGAAAAACAACACTTTAACTGTGCCGAAAATATCTGAAAATGACTTCCTGCCTTCATGATTCGTAAAGGTTTTTTATCCGTTGCTTGAAGCCCAGCGGGTACTTGTTGAACTGATGGTTAACGAAACAGGCAAATGAACGTGTGATTATGTACGAGAGAATATTTGCTATGCAATCGAGATGACTCATTGCATATAACCAACGTGAAGCCTTTTTGTTGCGCAACATGAATTCCACGTTTGTATATGATATCTTGTAGAACAGAGAAAATCATTCAGAAAATCATTCATTCATACAAAACGAAAATCAGACGATTTTCTTTCGAGAAATTGTGTGTTTTGAGATTAACGGCCCAGCCAAATGGTTGTACAATGTAAACAATTTCATTGGTTCTAAGCCAAAGAAACAATGAAACATAATCCTATGTCCGAATGACACTTTCTTTTGCATTGTGCTGTTCGAAAATGTTTGAAGAGGTGAGCAGTGGTTGAGTCGAATTAATTTTACAAATAAAATTTAAATTATCGATTTTTTGCAGCAGCATGAACGTTTGTCGTTTCGATTGAAATAATTTATTCATTAATAAAAGTAGTGTGTTGCTCACATCCCCATCCCTTACACACCACTACCGATTTCAGGCTGTTTGCCATCGTCAGGTGGAGACAGTAAGATCAGGATCAGTGAGCCTTGAAACAGTGGAAAAGCGGTAAACAAAGGTAAACTTGTATGCCATTGTTATATAGGGTTCTTACAAAGAACCACGATGTTCAAACACTGAATCACAAAGTGATTCTTGGTCAAGCACTCGAGGCGCTTATGGATAACCAAAGTAATGTGTTGTTGGTCTCTTACATGCGCCTCGAGCGCTTGACCAGTAATCATTTTGTGATTCTGTATTTGAGCATCGTGGTTCTTTGTAAGAACCTTATATAACAGTGACATACAAGTGTAACTTTGTTTACCGCTTTTCCACTGTTTCAAGGCTCACTGATCCTTTAATTAATTTACTTTAATTTACTTTACTTTACTTTAATTTACTTTACTTTACTTTAATTAATTTAATTAATAATCGAAAGAAAATACCCTGATTAAAATTATTCGACTAGATTACTTATTACACCTCAAATTCCGATGATAATAACCAAATAATAATGTCGAAAGTTTTGGTTGTGATATAACCAAACACGGGAATTATCCAAATAGTAGAAAACTTATCATCCTAAATAAGTGAAACTTGGACCATCCACGCAAGTCATAGAAGAAAGCTGAATGCTGACCATTAAAAAATAATCCACGGTATCTGAACATGTAGTGGATGGAAGAAATACCTAATGCTGGAGTGCTTTCTAAAGCTGGTCTACAAAAATATTCACCTTATTACGTCAACTCGCCTACCCTCGCTGCGTCATGGGTACAACATAGAAGATGGTTTTATTCTGAAAGATTTACTCTATGGTGAGTTGAAATCAGGAAGTCGACTGCACTTTCGGTATTAATACGTTTGCAAAAGAGATATGAATTCTCTCAACAATGATCTCACAATTTGCGCAAGAACTTGCTAGCTTTGGAGGTACGATGTAAATCATCATCTGCAAGCAGGCGAAGAACAGATGCTGCTCTCGTCTTCTGATGGAAGCTCAAGCCATCAGTTTGCAAAGGACACAAACCACCCGAGTACTTTGAATGCTTCGAGAGAGATTGTTACTCTCGAATTCAAGCGTTTGTCCATTATGAAACATGTGGAGCATTTAGCAATCACGGTCGACATCGACCGATGAAGGCCAACAACGATAAGCTTGTGTAAATCCTACCAAAACAAGACATCCATCCATTGATGATTCAGTTTTTGTTACATTGCTTTCCTGTTTCTTAATTCTCTCGTTTCATTCAAACTTGATGAACACACGGCAGATTTTCATCGCAATACAACTTCTGCAGTTGATCGCACCCATCTCCGCCAGTGCAGTGCCGCAGACTCCACCGATGGGTTGGTCAAGCCAACGGTTCTCAAGAGATAAACACGCATGCCACCTGCACCCTAATTATTGCATCAACGAAGACGTCATTGCACAAATCAGCGACGCTATCGTTCAAACTGGGCTACGTGATCTCGGCTATCGGGTGCTAAATATCGGGTTCCACTGGTCGTCTAAAATATGGCATCCAATGGAGGCTCTCTGGAAGATGGACTCAGGACGTTTTCCACAAGTGGGTTTTTAATTGCATGTGACTGGTTATAATATCAGTTTCCAGAGAAATTTCCCTTATTGTAATGATGTTCTATAAACACTAGGGTGTCCACTTTATCGCTTACCGTATCATTCGCACGGATACTTTGTCTGCTCAGATTGCTTGCTTTACTCAGAGTTTAATTGATTTTGAAACAAGAGATAAATCATTTGCTTGGTCTGTGTTGTTTTGAAGATATTGTTCACATATTATTCATACCAATACACATTGAATGTCGTGAAATATCTAGGTCTAACTTTCGTCAGTGCACGATGTATAGTAATATCTGCGGTAGACCAAAGGCAAGCAGTATCGTATTTTAGGAGGATTCTTGTAATTTAAATCTTCCCATACAATATTCACCTGAAATGGTTTTCTGAAATTTGTGTGGCTAAACTAATAATTGTCTTGGAAATTCACTTAAACGATAGAAGTCCAACTGTTAGTTTCCTGCTAGAAGAAGAAGAACAGTACTCATTCATCTAGTACACCGCAGACACGATCCAACTCTACCTCGAACATTTGCAGTCCAGAATCAACAGAATGATAATTAATGCATCAATGCGAATGTGTTGCAGGGTTATTTCTTTCTTCTTGCTTCCTGTACATCCATTCTAATTCTCGTGGTATGTGACTTGACCGCTGCCACATTGACATTCATTTTTCTCCTCAATTAAAAATTATACTTTGCACGATGCAATGTTACACGACTGCGAACATGACTATTCGTGTATAACCGATGCTTCCACGACAAACGATGCAGAAGATCCCTCTGCCCAGTGACTTCGAAATATCCGTTCAGCTTCGTCTGGTATTCCCCAGCTTGATAATGATGGTGTACGCATTCTTTTGATCAAGCATCATCATGTTAATTCAGTATTGCATAGTTAATGTGGTAGCTCATATATGTCGTTCACATAACTCTCAAGAATCGCGACACACGCTCAAAATTGGGCTTCCCAATGTCCCTTCCCCGCTGAACGAATCCTTTGTACCGTTTTAGTGAAAAATCTGTCTAAAGAATAATATCAATCAACAATTTATGGGCAAATCGTCTTTCGTTCTTAAAACCAGAGCAAATTAGAACCCGATGGACTCTTGAGTGCGAATATCAAATAATTGCACCAATACTTCGCGCCCCATGGAAATTGATCACACAATTTATGTACGATGCGAATGACGTTAGAAATATAATGGGTGTATATAAGTTAAGAAGATCAATTATTTCAGACAGTATTGGCGTGCGTTTGACGGACCAACATCGTTGCATGTGTAGAGCTGGATTAATATTACCAGTTTTCCGAATAGATTTAGTAAATTGAAACCTGAACTCATTCGCTTGAATTCATTAATTCAAAATTTCACTATAAATCGGTTTATCCAAGCCTAAAATTTTTAGCTCCATCTCGACAGGTTATAAACAAATCGTACCTTCTCGTTGCAGGGTTTAAGGATACACGCTTCACATTTACGCAAATCGGGTTTGGAGCCAATGATTCGGAATATTTTGATCAATTTGGCGTGACCTCTCTTTTCGAATGGACGGTGAATTATGTGATGGTGGACAACTCTCGTACTACGTGGAAAGATGATGTTTCCACGCCCGAGCCGTTCAGTTCCAATCAGCACGGTCGAGCACAGCTGAGTTATATTGCATGCGTGGGAGAACGTCTGGAACAGGATTTTCACATTTCCGCGAGTCAACTAAACTGGACTCGACTCATTCTAGCATGTAATTCCTGGCGTATGTTAGACAACAAACAACAAGATTGGCCTGCTATAGTCAAGCAAATCAACATGATAAAAGAACACGACGCGCTGTTCTATTCCGTCGTCGGCCCGGGACGATTCAACGATTTGGGTGTACTAGGTATTGGAAGTTCTCAATTGAGTCTGGATCAAAAACAGAGTCAGATGGCTTTATGGTGTCTATTTGCGTCTCCATTGTTCTTTTCCCTGGATTCCGTGGGAATAAGCCAAAAGGAATCGGAGCTGTTGAAAAACACGCGTTTGATTCGCATTAACCAGGATTCAGGTGTCCGGATGCCCAAGTTCGTAGGAATGTCTGCTGAAGTTCAAGTAAGTGTAGAAATTGATGTTCAATTTGCTCTCTGCTTGAGGCGTTTGAAAAGTTTGAGTTGTATTATGCATTGAACGTGCGATGCGAAAAATGTGCAGCATTAAGTTCGGTTAAACAAATCTACACACCATAATTCCCTGAGATTTGGGTTTGTATAGATATTGTAAACGCCTTCTAATCTCTTCACAAATCGATCATTTCAGCACTGGTCACGTGAACTGTTTGACCTTCCGAACAGCTGGGCAATCGCAGTATTCAACGAAGGTGATCAAGAAAAGCGAATTAGTATTACCTTGTACAAAATGTTGATCCGACGAAACGGGATGATGCCTCCTTTGTTCAAGGTCACTGACGTGATCAGTGGCGATGAAATCTCGGATCAGATGGATTTGTTCACTGAGATCACAGTGACGCTGAAACCTCACCAGACGGCGATCTATCATGTCCGGCATGTATCAACCCCGGAGACCTAAGCGTAAAATTTGAAATGTTGCTTCTAAAAAATGTATTTTCCTCCGTTGCCGTAATTAAAATAATTGAGAAATTATTCGTTTATCAATCCATCCATCCTTTGCGCTTCTTACTTCAGCATGGATAATTAAATAATTAAATTTGTGTACAATATTCTCGTTGTTTTATTTTTCTTGTTATATTTTTGTTTTCTATTTTCTTCTTACATTTCATTCCAAAACGAAACATTTGGTCGTAAGTCTCGAGTTATTCAAGATCCTTCGCAGCGTCTATTCGGGAATCCAGATATTTCATTATGTATATTGTTTGTGAGCCTTGAAACATCGATGACGATATATGTTGTACACTTCAAGCAGATGATGATGTGCTACACGTGTACACGTATAATGTCATTTTCTTCGTCTTAATTTACTTCCTATGCTACTTTACAAAGTTACACATTAATACGCACCATGCCACATCTATATGCGATGCTGTTAGAGCAGCACCCATTGTCGGATGTCTGTGGGATCACCATTAGGCTGCTGAGAGCATCGTACACTTGACGCTATACATGTTCTACAAGGAAAGCGGTTGTGATCTTATTCTTACAGCGAAGAGGATAAGTTTCATGAGAGGAATGTGTGTCTCGCTAGAGACAGAGTTATGTATAAATTATCGTTTAACATCAAGCAAAATATTGTCAACTTTGTCACCCACAGAACTGTTTTGAGTTAAACATGCGGCACAAAATTGACTCCACTATAACAGAACTGAAGTATCCCATATGCATTTAACGTTTATGATTGCGTCTTGATTTTGTGATATGGAAAAGTGTTGTAGACAGCAGATGCTGCACTCCGCAGTCATTTTCAGAATTCTGTGCACATTAAAGAACCCACAACTGACGTGAGCTTGATAACGCTCTCGTACTCTCCCTATCTAATGAATGCAAGCAGCACAAAACCATTCGCCGGTATGTGCTAACCTGAAGTTTCCTCAGACCCAATTGTCTGCTAAGTCTAGGATAGACGTCACTTACATTTGCGAACTTAACCTAGCTGCGTGATTTGCAAAAGGTTTCACAGCCGAATTCAACAGGACAAACCCACGCGAATCGGCCTAAGAAAACTGGGAATCACCAAAAGCTACATATACCGTGTCGTACTTTCCGAAGAAAGCACGAACGAGTCACTGGTTTGAAGCAAAAGTTTCTGAGATGACTGCTGTTTTGGACGAGAAACGGTCAGTGTTCTTAACGTTCAAATGCATGCCAAAAATGTAATTTTCCGACTTCGAAGATCAGCGAGAACTAAGGTCCAACAGACTGCAAGGCGATTTGCAAATGGCTATTGGACTGAAGTTAGCCTCAGTATCCAAAAAGCTGCGGAAACTGGAAAGTTTCACGGCATGTATGATGGGATCAGGAGAGCTATTGGTCCAAACAAACTTAAAACGGTTCACATTAAGTCTGTATCTGGTAACCCAATTGTCGGCAAAACTCAGTATATAAAAATATGAGTAGAACACTTCTACTTTCTTCAATCTATGGACAGTACGGTTTCTCCGCATGCACTTGAAAATGTTGAGCGGTTGCCAGCCGTTGAACATCTAGATAGTCACCATAGTCTTCATGAGCTCAATAGGGCTATCGATCGTTTATCGAATGGGAATGTCCTTGGCGACGACGGAATTCCAGATGAGCTCATCATAAGCTGTAGAACAGCATTATTACGAAGTCTTCACCATTTGCTCATTCCGTGCTGGCAGGAGTGTGTGCCAGATGAGATGCTAGAAACACGAAGATCAACACGCGATTTGTTATTATTTAAGATCAACGCGCTACTTAAGGGTGATAGAAGCGACTGCAACAATTACAGTCGAATCTCACATCTGAATGCTGTAGGCAAATTTTTTTGCCAAAGTCTGGCACGTCCGGCTAAATGTCCTAGCTAAGATAGTTTACTCCGAATCTCAATGTGGCTTCCACAGGGACAGATCAACCGTTATCATAATCTTCTACCCGAGACAACTTCAAGGAAAGTGTCGGGAAGAGCGTATTCAATTATACGCCGTTTTTATTTATTTAACAAGGGAATTCGACCATATCAGCAGGAATGGTCTTTTCAAAACGCTTGGTATTATAGGCTGCCCCACAAGACTGCTCAAACTCGTTAATTTGTTTCACTCTGCCATGAATGGGTCACTCCATTTTACCGTTTGTAGTTCAGACGCCTTTGAAATTCACCAAGGCGTCGAAGAAGAATGTGTTTTTGCTTCCACGCTGTTCGGTATTTTCTTTGCTCTGATTCTGAAGTACTCTTTTCGAACGAGAACTGAAGGCATTTACCTACAAACGCGAAATGATGTTGAGAGCACAAAAGAAGGTACTGGATGTGGTAGTCCATGACCTAATTTTCTCGACGATGCAAACATTATTGCTCACTCCCAAGAACACCTCCATTCGCTAATGGACTGTTTTTCATCGGATGCAAAGACGTTGATCTAAACATCAGCCTGAGCAAGACGAAAGCCCTTGGTCAAGGGATTGTATCGCCTCCAATCATCACTGTTGGCAACTGTCAGCTTGAACTAGTACATCATTTTACATATCTTGTTTTCAACCATTGGGGATAACTTCTAGTTATGCACGGTGATTTATAAGCTGATTGGCAGATCCGCTGTCATTTTGTCCCCATTGAACTCTCATGTTTGTGGTAAGTGCAAGTTGACTGTAAAGACAAAGATGACGGTATACAGCTCGTGCGTTCTAAACGCTTTACTGTGCAGGAGTGAAACCTGGACCACCCACGAAAGACACGAACGGAAGCTGAATGCTTTCCAACTACGAAGCATCCATCGTATCTTGAACATATCGTGGATGGATAGAGTGAATAATGCTGAAGTGCTTTCAAAAGCTGTTCTACAGAGTATGTTCACCCTAATATGACAACCCCTTGCGGTGGATTGGCCAAGTCGACAGGTTGAAAAATGGTCGTATTCCTAAAGATATACTCTATGGTGAGTTGAAATCAGGAATTCGACCATTGGACAGACCGCACTTGCGGTACAAAAACGTTTGCAAGAGAGAAAGCTCTTGAAATTGATTCAAAGAAATTTGAGTGCAATCGGTTAGATTAGTTTTTGGGTAACGTTTCACTTCTGACACAGAAGCTTCGTAACGGTAAATAGTTATTATTCACCTTATAACTACTAGTTAATTAGATTATTGTTTTTCTTCAAAAATAGGTTTACCTTAACCCCGTTAGTTATGTACTTTTACGCATGTGGACCGCCGTGTCAACTGACCTTGACCGTGTTCACTTGTATCAGATTGATATGGATACACGCTAGTAGGAAAATCGACCACTGATCCTGGTCATTCCCACGAGACGTGGCACACGGTAAGCGTACTTTAGGCTGTTTAGCGGTAAAGTCAAATAAGGGGTGGTGGGTTGACCGCTACTTAATCATGTTCCCTGTTCTGACTATCACCCTTGGTCTGACGGAGCTTCTGTGTCAGAAGTGAATCGTTACCCAAAAACTACGCTAACCGATTGCACTCAAGTTTCGTTGCATTATGAATACACGATCGTCCCAAACATATTCCAATCGATTGCTTTTGGAATTTAAGTTAGGAAGAACTTGCTTTTGACCGTTCACATAGGAGGCATTGTGTAAAGCGTCGTCTGCCAGCTGAAGTAGCAAATACATCTCTTGGTTGCTGAACGCAACCGGCGTTCAACTGAAGCCGATCGAACAAGTACTGCGTATCGCTTCCAGCGATGCGGTATAGATTGTTCCTCCCGAATCGAACTGTTTAGTCATTCGAAAAGCTGTGAAACGTGAAAAAAATCTTGTAATTGTGATGTACATCCATGGTCACCATCGAACGAAGGAGATCAACAACAACATGTGTTTCAGCACATGTGATAGAACGGGTTGGTCGTGCCAACCGTATCCTAGAGTGGCTTACAGACACACGTTGTTTACCACCCTCCAAAGTTTAAAGACATGTGGATCCTGATGGCACTGTCCTTACCTGTTGATTACAAACAGCAAGATACCGGTCGTGGGGTATGTACGATGAAAATGCGTTTAAATTTTTATTTTTAAACGCGGTTTTCAGCAAACTCTATTCGGATGTCTGCTTGCGTAAGGTGGTCAGTGTTGTGAGACCATTTTCAATGTATGATCTATGATTTCGTGTACTTCAGACGAGAACGACAGCAAGTTCTTACGGAGGTGTAAGAGAAATTAAAATTTTCTGAACTTTCAATCTTTAATTCATTACCTGGCGTCAATTTTATTAATCGGTTAAAAGAGACCAACAGACAATGGGAAACTATTCTCTCGGTACAAAACTTACTACACAACAGAGACGTGACAGAAATAAATTCAAGTGTAGCGACCGTTTCATCAAGGAAGCATGGCAGCTTAAATTTCCACAAAATGAAGATTCCGAGAATAAACAGATGTCGCCCGTATGCCCGTATGCTTTTTCAGTGAATTCTGAATACTAGTGTGAAGGATTGTGTATTCAATTGAGCGATAACGCGAAAGATCATCCAAAATCACATGGAGTTGGCATTAATTGAACAACGAATAGCAAATGCAGGATTTCGTCCAACATCGTCACAATTATAGTCGATCTACGAACTTTCTTTCTTTTAAGGACGCTTTCGATTCGGTTGTCAGCAACGGTACATGATAATATTTCTTCCTCGGTATTCTAATAATTTTCATCGCGTTAGCATGTAAATATCCTGTCATCCGAACTTCCTACTGTGAGCGAACTGCTAGGCCATGACACGGCGCATATTTTATCGAGACTTTGCAGATGAAAGAGTGTTCCTAACTTCTGATATGGATACTCAGGCCGTAGTAGACCAACTTTCGGAATGCCCTTTGCACATTCCAAGAACAAATGTGTTACAGGATGAAGATTCGAATATCTTCCATTAAGACTCAACTTTCGACTGTATATTACTTCAGCTACATGCGTATAACTATTGATATTGCGACCTACATGTTCGAATCAACGGTATCATTTTTATGGTTATTTGTATTGTCGTTAATGATCTTCTTTTGAGATAAATCACAACATCTATCTGATAATTTTTCATTTGGTTCTGTTGCATGGATGTAAATCCTGGACACTGCGGAAAGAGACCGAACGATATAAAACATATTCGATGCAGAATTTGTTGAAGCCAGATTGATGTTGCTCGAAATACATCCAAGGAGCCGAAAACCTTCGGTGATTGGTCATATACCATGACAAATTAAAAACTGTCAGAAATCATTGACCCTTTGATTTGAGCGAGAAAGACAACCTTGAATGTTAGACTCCGTATTGACTGGACAGTAGCCTGTATCGGTTTGAATCGAATGCTTTCCATCTTGTGTAATTATTGCTCTTCTCGTTATCACTAATGATTTCGTGTCTCACCAGACAAACATCGAACAACGAATGTCTATACCTCGTCTGAATTATATTAACTGTTCTTACGCCAAATGGGTCACCGCTTAAGCAACAGCATTACTTACCGTATTTTAATTGAGTAAAAACTGTTCCTTATCTGAGGGATCGATATTTCCTAAGTTTATTCTGCCTACATGAAGGTACAATGACTCTTATAGCTCCTAGACACACTTTATTGATATGGCCTGCGTATGCACATGCATATTGCTGATTGACTGACCTGTGCCCTTTATATAGCCACTAGCATTGATTTATACTACAAGGTTTGGATATGAGAATCTACGTAGGGTTATAAGAAGAATAAGATGATGATGATGAATTTATTCGTGTACACGAATTTTCAGTAATACATTAATTTCTCCACAAAATACAAATATGATAAAATGTATAAAGTGCAGCACAATGAAATGATACTTGAGATAATAAAGTGTCAGGTTACCATAGGCTAGAAAAATGTGAGGCGAATTAGAAAAATAAAAATTGGAGAATAACTGGAACATTTCAGCGTCATTTAAAAAATTGTCAAGCGCTTCTTTAACGCCATAACAACTTTCGACTGATGAACCATGTATCGAGCCAAGTATGGAACAAAAGAGTTTCTAAATTTATTAGTTCTCGAATAGGGAATAACATAGTAACTTCGGGTGGAGGAAAAAGATTCACAAGATGTAAGGCTTTTGTTCAGTGGATGTGAACAATAAGAAGAAATAGTTGCGATGAACCTGTTGCATTCACGAAAGTGACGATCAACAATAGTGTCTCGAATGTCACAACATAATTTTGAGATGAGCTTAATACTTCATCTGATCATCATAAAATCCTTTTCCAAAAGGCCAGGAAAAATTACTTATTGTTAAAGAATGTTAGATTACCAAGGTTTACTCAACCTGTCTTTGTGTAGAGGCATTTACTTGGAACGGAAACCCATTCGTTGCTTAACGTATGAGTTGTATAACCGTTATTATCTTGCGTAACCGATTCCGTCGAAACCGATCGAAGTCAGCACTCACGTGATTCATTCAACTCATTGAACCAAGTACAGATCACAGCGAGTGACATTGTATTCTGTGAATAAGTTTATTGTTTGATGAACTCGCATGATTTAGGTGTGTTTGCTTACGTGCATTCCATACATCGGTACACTCGGTATTGGTTCATGGAATTTAATGGTATCATCCAGGCAACCAGCAATGTGTAAAGTATCCGTGAATCTAATGATGCGCCCAGAAATCACGTATTTTTGCCGTCGGAAAACATTGTGTAGAATACAAAAACTCACAAAATGCGATCATAACTAAGTCAGTGCAATCCCAGAATGTGTTGTCGTTGTTGTTGTTGGCCTCCATCAGTCGATGTCGACCATGGATGTACATCACAATTGCATGAATTTCATGTTTTACAGCTTTTGGAATGACTAAACAGTCCGATTCGGGAGGAACAATCTCTCCCGCAGCGCTCGCAACGGTGGTCAAAAATCTGTTGTAGGGCGTCAGTTGCACGCCAGCGTCATCATCTGCGTTCAGCAGCGAAGGGCTGTATTTGCTCCTCTCCGGCTTGCAGACGACGCTCTACACAATGCCTCCAAAGTGAACGGTCAATAGCAAGTTCTTCCCAGCTCGCGAGGTCAATGTCAAGAGCTTTCATATCTTTTTTGCAAACATCTTTGTACCGCAAGTGCGGTCTGCCCAATGGTCGACTTCCTAATTGCAACTCACCATAGAGTAGATCTTTCGGAATACGACAATTTTGCATTCTATAGACATGTCGAAGCCAAATACCAGACTAATTGCTTTTCATATCCACATCCATGAAACATGAAACTGAATGCGGTATCACAGAATTTACGCAATCTTGTACGATCTACGAGACAGGTAGAGGTACTTGAAATATTGTGTAATCTAGAGTCTGAAGCCCTGTTGATCTATGCTACGGGACTCTTGATAGCCAAACTGAATCTTATTGTAATAAAACAAATTTATTTTTATCGGTTTTTGGTTAAAAAAGCTATAAAAAAAATTGAGCGTGCAAAATCTTTCCTCAGAGTTTTCTCAAGCTTTCGTTTGTAATCATGCCATGCTTGCGGTTATAGACACCTGTTCCAACTAGCACCCCACCATTGCCAGATAAAATGCGTACCACTTATAGTTCAAAATTAATCAATAAATCGTAACCCAAATCTCATTACATGTACAGATTCATGCTATAAAGCAGGAGGCAATTTTGAATCAATTAAAATAAAATCATCACTTGTACATAATAGAAATCTTTCATAGTGCATCAGTCTTATATACACAAACACCACAGCAGATTATGATTTATCAGCCTCAAGATCCCCGCCGAATGTATTTGAACCCCGTTGGCCATTCAAGTTCGCCATTTGGATGACCGAACCAGGAGGGAACCGTCGAACAGTTTCTGGAGTATCATCCGCCTCTTCATCGTCTTCTGAATCCTCGTACTTTGTTATGTATGACTGTGGGATTTGATTTCGCGGTTTTTTGGAAAATATTCGCAAAATGGGAGAACCGTTTTCTCTCTCCACCACAGATCCAGCTCTTTGGTCGCATCCATATCGTTGAAGCATTGGAGAAGCGGTAGGACACCCTCCGGCTAAAATAAGTTCATCTAACAGGTCTTTTACTCGACATATTTCAAATTTGGCGCGTGTCAAATGTTCCTGATAACTGAACTCATTCATAGTTTGATTTATATTTGTGCCCGATGGATATTTTTCGTCTACCGGTTCCTCGATTCGACTAATTACCACATCTAAATGTGATGAACAAAGGTCAATTGCTTGAAAACATTTTCGATAAAGTTGTTCAAATTTTTCTTGTGTTGGCGCAGTTTTCCCAATCACACGCCTGAATGGGCTTGGAGATAAAGGCACCGTTGGCGTATTTCGCCCAGAAAGTGCTACTAAAAATCCCTGAACGAAGTCCCTCCCTAAAGTAGAAATGTTTAAACTCATTGAACTTCTTGTTCTGATTGTAACCGGACTGTTCCGGTTGAATTCGTGCATAGTTCTGCGCCTCATGAGACTTCGTTCCTGCAATTTTGGTCGACTTTGTTTCTCGTTCATCTTGGGCTTGATATTTTCAATCTCCTCTTGATCCGTTTCAATTGGATACAGCTTTGGATTGTACAAATTCAAGGCTTTTTTAACCACAGTTTCTGCCTGAAATGGAGTGGGAGACTGCATGAGAACGCCTAAACATTCGGACATTTCTCTCGTTAATAGTTCTTTGCTCATTAGAATCAGTAAAGCAACATATATGAAGCGCACCAAAGTGAATTCTTGACCAATCGCGAACACACAATCCCACACGTACAACAAATCGTTTAGTTGGAATTCATGTCCAAACAATAACCGAATCCAACGTAAGCCAAACAACGCAGAATCGATTTCCAGGTGTTTCAAATGCAGGTATAATTTCTGGTCGAAATGCCTCAACAACGTTTGATCGATGTCATTTATGTACATTGTTCCCGGAGTTTGATTAGCGCTCAAACCGAGAATTTCGCCATTTGGATTTGATTGGTTCAGTTCGTCACAGATGTACCATTCACGAACCACATACATGACTCTCTCGAATACCGCGTAGACATCCGCTTCGAAGTAGTCCGGATCATAGATGATTGATAAATAGTGCTCAGACGTGGCACTGAGTTGATTCATATCACAAGCACACTTGAAGGCGATGTATTCGTTGCGGAATTGGTAACAAATTGGCGCAAGCAGTTCGTGCATGCCTTGCTTGTATTCAACTGCGCTCCGATCGGTGTACAGTTCTAACAGATCTATCATCATGGATTGAACCGCAGGTTCACGAAAGTAGCACTCGTTGGGGAATGTGCGATCCACGTCGCATGCAATGTTACGTCTCACACGTTCAGCGATGAAGTATTGATTCCAACAACTGGATGAATCTCTGTTGAGCGGATGGTCTTGTTTGTTATCTGGATCTCTTGGATCGTTGTTCAGTTTAGCTACTAGGTCTGCGAATCTTCGACGTTCAAAACTTAGACTGCTCCGCCAATATTTGATGTTTCTGGGAAGAATTTCGAGAAAAATTCTCCAGGATATGGTTCGGAACGGGGAAAAACGTAGCGTTTCCGTGGTTGCGGCATTTTGTAATCGTTTCATGTGCACATTGATGTCGGTATTTAATTTGGATGGGATCGTCTCGAATAAATCTATCCATTGTTGTTCATATGGGCTGTGAGAATCACCGTACAATCCCGGAGGGCTGAATATCGCATTTTCCGAGAAATGATAATTGATATTCTGTTCGCAATTTTTAACAACATGCGCTACATCATTAGCGTATCCGTTCATTATTTAATTACACCATCCTCAGCAGTATTATTTGATTTGCTGCAAAAACAATAGAAAGAAACTACTTAATTTTGCAAGTAGCACAAAATGAAGTTTATTATATTGTATACGTCACCGCCAAATTTAAATCATAATCGATAATCCGGGTGAGAATGCTAGTTTCGATAAACTAACTCGTGAAATAGAAAAAATAGTCTTTGATGCTATCAACCTACGCAACTTTCTCAAGCATGATAATAAAATTTGATTTCGAGATACTTTTATCAATATTTTCGGATTTATACTTTTGTTTTGATTATCTTACAATTCCTGCAGTTCAATTAATTCCCTGAAATGATTATGGCAACCCGATTTTCCAGGGATGAAAGCGAAGGAATTCCTTTTACGATATTTCTCACCAAGCTTTACAGTACTTGGATAAGAAAGTAGAAATAGATCGAATGAAAATCAACATATAAACAAAAATTAGTCACGTGTTGTTACTTACAATTGTCTAGTCGATATGGATGTTGACCTAGGTAATAAAACTTCACGAACTGGTCGCTTTTAGAATCATAAATGTGGTGTAAATATTTTTATTGCAATTGCCTCAGCTGGGCTGTATGCACATTTTATGAGTGCCGTTCCAATGATGGTATAACAAAATCTGGTGATTCAAAGTGATTCAAAGTTGTAATGGTTCAAAAAGCATTTAGATTACCAATAACCATAGGATGGAGTTATGAGGTATTTACAATAAAAAAGAAGAACAGGGAAACTCATGTAGTGTAAATCGTATCAAAATGTGGGTTTTCTCTCAAGTATTTGTCCAAATTAGCTTTAAAAATATCCAGGTTGGCTGAGTGTGTAACAGTGGAGGGGAGGGTGTTCCATGGTGTTTAACCTATTCACGGGAGCAACTCAAATTTGTTCAAATTGTTCTGAGAAACTTTCGCAGATACGCAATTTTCTACGCAAAATGGCTATCCGTCATGCCTTCTTGAATGTCATATACGCCCAATGCCGAAAAGAATATCCTCAATAAAAGTACCGAAGAAAACGTAAAATATCTTCGGCGTCAATTTAAAGACGACGCCTCGAGCGACTCATTGACACACAAGCTCGAGCAAAGTGTGGAGAGAATTTCACATGAGGAAGATATATAATAACCTTTACTAACCAACCAATGATCAGACAGCAGCTTAAAGACCAACTACCACGTCCAGCAACCTCAATGTATATTTATCGATTTACCTGTTCCAGCGGAAACTGGTATAGCGAATGTCTGAACATCACACTAGTTGGTTAAGCAGAGGCTTTTATAAGAAGGTGAGTAGCTCGATTTTAGCTTACTTGATTGATACGGGGCACCAAGTAAAGCCTGAAAAGGCGTTCTCGTTCGTTTACGGGATTCTTCACATGTCTCGAAGAGTCTGCTGGAACATTTTGCGAACATCTGAGGCGATTGTAATAAAAAATAGAGAGAGAGCAAACTCATGCGCCCAAAACGACTAGTTCGTGATCTTTTGTTACCTTGGCCAGCACGCGTATCGACCGGACAATTTTACGTCAAACACGTGACATTGATTTTCGTTTTTGTTTTGATCAAATTCCGGAGTTTCTTCTTTGAGGTCGAGTTTTGCTTTAAATGGAACTCTCTACACCCACATATCATTTGTGCATCAAGCCTGAACATGTTCAAGGCAGAACTTGACATGTATATGTTAACCAAATCCAACCTTGCAATTCAGTACATAAGCTGACTTTCCAAACTGAAAAAATATCTTGTTATTTTTACGCATACCCGATTTTTTAATCAATGATTATTGTAAAGTATTTTTGATGTTTGGACCAATTAAAACTTGAATTGAAACGTCGTACGGTCCATTCCCATACGCCTACTGTGCAGTTAACATGCATTCTTGTACCTCCAGTACTATGGTACATTTCCTAAGAAAATGTTGGAAATAGGACGTCTTTTCATTAGGAAATTATGCATTATCCCTGAAAGGTGACGCTAATGGTCTGTGTTGTTAAAAGCACTCCTTTATTCGTTACCTATTTTAAATTGTCCTCGAAACGCAGTGAGCTCCCAGCTGAGAAATTAATGTATTGCTGAAAATTCGTGTACACGAATAAAACCATTCTCTTCTTTTTCTTTTTCTTCTCTTATTCTTCTTCTTCTTCTCTTCTTCTTCTTCTTCAGCAAAAATAGCACTCACAACTTCCGTGGGTCTGTCAAGTTGCTCGGGTGAGTGTTAGTTATGTGTATATAATCGAGATCTTTTCTCGTAATTGTTCCAAAGAAGTGCTCGGTCTGAAGACAATTGTTCAAACTTAGTTAAGAGTTATCTCATAGATTTATTCGTATAGAGCCATTTAGCCCGACAAATTCATTGTTCTACATGTTGATAGAATTTGTGATTGGGACCGCTCGTGTAGACACAAGATTGTGAGACATTTTCTACAATAGGTGAGGGCTGTTTTCTGGTGATGTTTGGCGTTTGGTACAAAAGTTTAGTTAAACAAACGGTTGAGGCTAGTACAAGAAACGTGATTAAATATAAATCCAGCCACTAGAACTAGGCGTGAAAACTCACGTAGTCAGTGCCTGACATGATACTTCATCCAAAACATCTACATGTGCTTATCGCTGAACTGTCTGTAAAGAACTTACCGTAAATACCCGCGTATAGAACGATACCATGTATAGGACGCAGTGGATATTCGACCCTAAAAACGATGGAAAAACTGTGTACATATGTATAGGACGCATCCTAATTTTAGTCCTTAATTTCCATTAATTTTTATAGAAACGGTGAACTTAAGTCAATCACCGTGACCTCCGTACAATCGCTATGATCCTCGTGTGTGCTGATTGCTGACTCATTCATCCTGCCAGTCAGCAGATGTCTGTCTAGCCTATGTAGACTATAGTGAAACGTGCACTTCTCATTCTTGGGCGTCAACATGACGAAGACAAAACGACAGAGCTATACTTCAAACTTTAAAATGGAAGTGATCAAGTACGCGAAAGTACACGGGAACCAGGCAGCTGAGCGGCAATTTGGTCCGAGTGAATGCGTGATCAGAAAATGGAGAAAAGCCGAAAGTACCAATAAAAAATGCGAAAGGTGAAGAGGGCGAACAGAGGCTCGGAGGCTCAACACCCTAACCTGGAAAAGGCGCTCATTAAATGTATTCAAAATACTCGTCGAGACTGTCTGGGGGTCAGCACCACTACCGTTTGTTTACAGGCACTAAGATTGGCGAAAGAGCAAAGCACTGCAGATTTTAAGGCGTCGATGAACTGGTGCAGGAGATTTTTTTTGAAGAAATAACCTATCAATGAGGCGAAGAACTACCAGCGACCACGAGGATTTAATAATGAAATTTCAAAGTTATGTCATCAAGATGCGTCAGAAATACGACTATGACATGAGCCAGATTGGAAACGCCGATCAGACTCCGCTGACTTCCGATCTGGCATCAGAGACCACAATAAGCATTCAAGGTACAAGGTCTGTAACTATGCGATCGACTGGAAATGAAAAGAACCGGTTCACCGTGATGCTTAGATGTATGGCTGATGGCACGAAGTTACCACCGTAAGTCGTCTTCAAGAGAAAAACCATGCCTAAAGACAAGTTCCCGAGTGGTGTGATAGTCAGGGTGCAAGAACGAGGATGGTTCAATGACAACTTAATAGACGATTGGCTGAAAACAGTATGGATGAAACGCAAAGGTGGTCTGGAGAAACAGCGATCGATGCTGGTGTTAGATGCCTTCCTATGACATACAACTAACAATGTTAAATTAACATTGAAGTGGCACAATACAGACCTCGTCGTCATTCCCGACGGCATGACCAGTATTCTGCAACCGATGGATGTCGTCGTGAATAAGCCATTCAAAGCAGCATTAATGCAGAAATTGGCCGAATGGATGATTAATGGTGAGCATAAGTTTCACCAAGTGCGGCAACATGAAAAAGTTGGCATGGCTACGATCTACCAATGGATAGTAGATATCTGGAAAGAATTGCCAATCAAGACCGTGGTGAAGGGATTCAAGAAATGTTCTACCAGCAACATGTTAGACGGCACGGAAGACGTTATTCTCTTGATGGACGACCCAGACAACGATGGTGATGACGAAAGAGAGGAAGAGCTGGACAATCATGATGATTACATAACACAACAGGAGTGGGCTGCTTTGTTGAATGAAGACAGTGACGACGAGGATAAATATGGATAAATATTGTACCGGCCAGTTTGAAATTTTTATAATAAATTTCTGATATTATGATAAATACATAATTTTTTTAATAAAAGTATCCATGGATAAGACGCACCTGGGATTTTAGGGCAACTTATGAAGAAAAAATTGCGTCATATACGCGGGTATTTACGGTAAGGGTGTCGAATCACGTATACCAAGCTAAGTTCAGTTGACCTATTTGCTCAGAGCAACTTGGATCCACGTTTAGAAAACACAAATATCTGCTCCCAAGGTCAGTTGATTTGGAGGTCTTGTGTTCAATGCAGTGATCGAAAAACACAAGAATCGTATCACAATATACCCAAAACCTTGAAGGGCTTTATTCAGTCGTTAAGCGTTAATCAATAACGTGCAAAACGTGCAAAAACTTTTCGGTCAGTTTGTGATGTAATATTTAACAAACTCAAATGGCGTTGATATGTGGATATATGTTGTTGGCCTCTTTCGGTGGATGTCGACCATGGATGTACATCACAATCGCATGCATTTTCATGTTCTACAGCTTATTGAATGACCAAGCAGTTTGATTCGGGAGGAACAATCTCACCCGCAGCGTTTGCAATGATAGTCAGAACTCGGTTGTAGGGCGTGAACTGTGTTCAGCAGCCAAGAGCTGTATCTGCTCATCCTCAGATTTCAGACGACGCTTAACACAATGCCTCCAATGTGAGCGGTCAAGAGCCAGTTCTTCCCAACTTCGTACATCACAACGCATGTGGATATATACTGTGCTGGTAAATTCACATCTACTACCGCAAGGTTCAAGATTTATTGTGAAAAAAGCGAATAGCTGGAACGTCTGTTTCACCATTCCTGGATTACGTGGCGTCGTTGTGAACAAAAGAAGAGTGAGAAAAATCAGTTGTCATTGACGGCGAATAAAAAAGTCTAAAACTCGGCGTATTTGCTTCACGAAAGATGCAGCTACGAGACACTTGTTTGCTGAAAATAAGAGACTACACATATTATCGAAAGTATGGGCTTTAATGAGCCTCGTGGACTTGCGTTTACCGTGCGAAATTTTAGGAGGCACTGCTCTTTGCGAATATAACAGTCAGAATTGTTAATCGGTTGCCAATTATGTACTGCTCTTAATCAGAAAAATCATTGCAACTCATTGATTGGTTGAGTCTTACAATCATTATCGATAGACGTTCTAGAAATATCGATTTATTTGTTAATAAAGTAGAGCTCACTATGTTGTAATTGATCGTCCGATTCGGGTAAAAATAAATCGATATTTTACAATCGATTGGATTTATGCATATTAACGTTGGTGGACAGTGAAGTTTTAGGATCGAATTGGTCAAGAATCCTCTTTATCAACGAGCGTAACGAAATAACCCAGTAAATGTAACTGAGCCAAGTAGCATCATATTTAGACTCAAACTCAAAACATCGCAATACTGGTACCATTAGGTTGTTCACCGTTTATGCACCAAACGTCTCTGCAAACCTAGGTGTGCCACAGAAAAATTGTGTTAGTGTATTGGTTGATTTGAATGCCAGAGTTGGCGCAGATCACGATTATTGGACAAAATTTCTATTCATGTTTAGAGTAAACACAACAAATGAAAATAGACAATACCTTGTTGCACACTGTTCAGACTTTGTGGAACTAACAATAAACAACTTTCATACACGACATAAAGTCGGTTTAAAATATCATAGATGGACGAAATGGCATCTACGCCAACTGCGACACAGAACATTCGTTGATTTGTGTGAAAGTGAAGGTTTATCCAACTGAGGTTGACCTCGTAACACCGATACACTAACCGGAAATCAACCGATGTAAAATGTATGTACGAATATCATCTTCCTGGATGATTTGAACTAGTTTCCATAAACGATTTCAGTAAAACAACTCCACCTAAAACGCTTAGAAACAGCATTCGTCGCGTAACTCTTTAGAATTATGGTCGAAAGTAATCTCGATTAAGCGAAGTTTCTGTGAATACTATTATCCTTAAAGGAAAGCGACCAGCATTTGGCAAGCTAAAATGAAAACTAACCGAGGAAAACTTACTTCGTTTTTAGAACAGCTGGATAAAACAGAACCAGATGTTGAAATATTCCCCTGTACCGAACAATACCATGAAACGTAAAACACGTTGTTGCTCAGAGATCAAATTAATGAAGAGGGCAATATCTTTCGTCAATAAAGAAACCCATACCTCTAACATATATTCCATTGCTGGACGAAGGTAAACTTCCGTTATTCTAACCTATATAATTGTGTCTACCGAAGGACATCTATAAAACACTTGCTTGATGTATGTGATGGGAAAGTGACACGCGGACATACCTTATCCCTTTACGGTCCAAGTTCCCGTGTTGATTGTCGACGCCATTTTTTCGCCGTACGTGCTATATTTCTTTGGAATTCCCTACACCAACATGTGGTGGACTCAGAACTCAGAACTCAGAAAATTGTATGGTAACAAAAGCATTAAGCTTAACAATAACCATAGGATGACAAGGTATATGGAACATATAAAAATATATAAAAAAATATAAAATATCTCAAAAATCAATAGGGACATTCGCACCCGCATGGTTCGTCATAAACTCATCGAGTTTGGAAGCGAAAACCTCAACAGATTCTGATCGTGTGATTTCTTCAGGCAAATAGTTCCAAGTGAAACAAATTCTTACGGAGAAGAAATTACGACGTATATCCAATCGAGAATGCGGAATGCTTAAAGCCTTTGAATGTGTTCGTGTTCGAGTAAGGTCATTGGGCTTTAGCAAGTGTTTAAGGGGATGGTTTACAGAATGCAGGATTTTGAAGGTCAACATAAGGTCACTACGTATCCGCCGTTGGGTAAAATCTTGTAGGTTCAGTTTTAACATTCGCTCTGTGAAAGGCAAATTTCTGTACCGGGAGACCAACTTTGTAGCACGATGATAAATCCTGTCGAGTAGTTCGATATCCTTCCTCAGCCATGGTGCCCAGGCTTGGATGGAATATTCCATAACAGGACGTATATACGTGTTAATTACCCGGGGTAGGGTTTCGGGCGTAAAAATCCGGAATATTCTTTTGAGAAGACTCAAGATACGGCAAGCTTTATTGTACACCATCCGGCAATGCTGTCCCGGCTTCAGGTTAAACGAAACCCAGATACCCAGATCTTTTTCTGCTGTGGTCCAGACGAGATCTTGCGTGCCAAGCTGATACGTGTGGTGCAGAGATTTCCCAAGCTGCAGCATTTTACATTTCGCAGGGTTAAATGGTAACTCATTTAACTGGGACCAACGAAATAAGATGCTTAGATCCCGTTGTAATGCCATACAGTCATTAACAGACCTGACACGTTTCCAAATTTTAATATCATCGGCAAATAGTATCAGTTGCATCCAATATCCTCTACTATATCGTTCATATACACCAAGAATAGAAGAGGTCCAAGCACCGAGCCTTGCGGAACTCCACTCGTGACGTCTATTTTTCTAGATAAGGTGCTGCCAACGCGAACTTGGACGTGTCTATCAGTAAGATAGTCCTTATCCAATTCAGCAATATTCCCGTTATTCCATAGGATTCGAGCTTTTTAATTAAGATGTCATGGTTGACTCTGTCGAAAGCTTTGGAAATATCGATGTAGCAAGCATGTACAGCCTCACCTTCGTCTAGTGCCTTGGTCCAATCCTCGAACGTGGTAAGAAGGTTAGATAAACAGCAACGACCTCTTCGAAAACCGTGTTGTGCTGCGGTCAAAATATTTTGGTTTTCAAAATGTTCTCTCATGCGCGCAGTCACAATGCGTTCCATTAATTTGGAGATCACCGGAAGTAACGTTACCGGTCTATAGTTTGCTGTGTCTGAACGGCTACCGCCTTTATAAATAGGAGTTATCATCCCTGCTTTCCATTGCGGTGGTATTTTTCCTTCATTTAAGCTGAGATTGAATATGCGAGTGAGAGGAGCAGTCAAAGCAACGCGACACCTGCGAAGTACGGCGGGGGTAATTTTGTCTGCGCCAGGGGACTTCTTTTCGTTTAGTCGACAAAGTTCCCGCCCAACCATGTATTCGTTGATAGTCATTTCACTTAATAATTCGAAATGTGGTGAACTTGATGAAAGTTGATATGGTATACAACGCTTGGGATTGAAGACAAATGAGTAAAATGTTGCTAAAGCGTCGGCGGTATCTTTGGCAGTGTGGGTCAATCCATGAGGTGTTAGTACAGAGAATACACCTGGTTTGATCTTTGATCGTTCATTTACTATCTTGTAGAGAAGCTTAGGATTCTTTTCCATTCTCTTAAGCAAGTTCCATTGGAATTGCATGCGATCTTCTCTTACAAGAGTAGTGACTTGATTCCGTATCTTACAGAATCGTTTCCAAGTTTCTTCCGTACCAAACTTCTTATGAGTTACCCAAGACTCTCGCTTAACAGCTAACCATTTCTTCGTTCTACTCCGAATAACAAACTGGTTGTTGTAGCTGCATTTGTGTGGTACAAAAATCGAGTTTTCGTAAATCTTCGAATTGAGATAATTTAGAAACGAATTGTAATATGAGCCAGGATCCATTGAATCAAACTCATGAGTGTATGCATCCCGGAGACTGATATTTAAGGATTCAAATTGTATTTTCCTTATGACTTTCGTCTGTTCACACAATCGTTCCGCACTACATACATAATCAAACAAAAGCACAACATGATCACTCTTCCCCAGTGGTGCCAGGTATTGTATACCCTCTACTGCGGTTGCCTCAGGCGTTAAGACAAGGTCAAGGGTTGAAGGTTGGTCAAGACCCCGCCAGCGAGTTGGCTGGTTAACGTGATTGTGTAGTGAAGCAAATTCTATAACCTCCTTGAATTTATGTTCAAACGAATGCAGGGAGTGCTCACCTCTCGAAAACAGATGCGGGAGATTAAAATCGTCAATGATTAGCAATTGCATAGTCTGGCATCTTGTGATGTGTTGCAATGATTCGATGAGCTTATCATTGTATGAGCTTTCGGATGATGGCGAGCGGTAAATGATGCCGATCGTACATTCATCTCCATTGACTAGCTTTACTGAACACCACATCGTATCAGGAAGGCTGAGGTCAGGATGATCGATGACGTTACACTGCGCTAAACGTTCGTGATAGTAGACTGCAACTCCACCACCGGATCTTCGATCACGATCGCGACGAAGTAGTGACATTTTCGGAATCAAAAGCTCAGAATCAGTCATGCAGGGCTGGAACCAAGTCTCTGTAACTGCAACCAAATCGGGTGAAAGTCTATCACAAAGCTCACATAGTTCAGCTAATTTGTTAGTTAAACACTGAGCATTTGTATATATGCACCTGATCGTATTTGTCTTACACAATGTCGAATCGTGTACTGTAGCTATTGGTCCGACTCGCGATGAGCCGGACCCTTTTCGTTTTTTTGGGGTAACATTTGAACTGTCAATAACAAGATTGCAATCAGGCTGTGGTTGCGATGGTTCTCTGGGTTTCAGTGAGGGAACATGCTTGGGCACACTTAGTCTCACGTCTGGAGCTATCGCTTGACATTCAGGTTGAACCTCATCACTAGGCGTTTGTGGGTCGGTGCTATCCGTTTGCTTGCTTTCGGCTATTACCCTGGGCAAGCTCAACATGACGTTTTGTGGTAAGTTTTTTCTATTAGCTTTCCATTCACGTTTGATAGTATCCGTCATTTCTGTTGTGAAGAAGGTTAGCTTTAAAGGGCTAGGACCTTGCCCTTTATAGTTGGCAGACCGCGGTATCCTAAAAGCATCCACAAGTATGGCATTTTTAATACCAATTGTTTCGGCTAGATATTTCCATTGTTTGTGGTCGTGCTCAGACTTTTCTTGAGAAGGTACGTCAGCAGCATCTTCCGGAACACCTAGAATTACAATACTTCTCGGATTACATTCTCCACGAGATTTCTGCGACGACTTTCGCTCCCACCATGGTAAGTCTGCATGGATACGACATGTAGCCTCTGGAACACCTCTAAGAATGTAAGCATTTAAGAGTACGTTTTCCACGTCCTCCGCAGATTGCAGCGTTATTCTTAAAAGGCGAGGATCATCCTTGTGAGGAGAATTCAGGTGGCGGTTTAATCGAACTATTGATGAAGGAGTAACTGCGGCCATTCTCATCTGACTGCAGAGTTTATACCACTCAGCTAAGTCATGTTTTTGCTTAGCTTCAAACAGCGTTTCCTGCGACTCGGTCACGTTTGTACATATAACGCTAAGGTTTACACCCGCGGATTTTGTTTTATAATGTGAGTCAGTCATTTTAGTAGCAGTGGTTTTTTGAGTCCTTTTTCGTTTCCGTTAAGTCGAGGAGTCACTGATCCCAACGAACGCCTCCCCGTTTTAGTCACCATCTGCGCGGTTATCTGGGCAAATGTTGGCCTCGAGTATGATGGATTATCTACCGGCTCTTCGGCAGTAACCTCTAAGTCGGGTAACGACGGTGTCTTTATGACGTTTATTATCAGTTCATTTAGTTTGTGTATACTGGATTCCATTCCATTTAGACGCGTCTCAATATCATATTCAGGGGTTTTCGTCGCCGAGGCTGACGGTGTTGATTTGGCCTTGCAAACCAGACAAACATAACAAACACCAGGGCAATTATCTCCATTAATAATCGATACTAAATCCGAGGTCAGCGATTTGTCGCATTTAGCATGAACTTTCGACAAACAATCGTAACGTGACAGACTTTGCCTTAGGACTTACCGACTTTCGGCAAACCGCACACATGCAGCCCGGTGCGCTTTGTTTTCGTTTTGGGGTCATCCGGTCAGGGTTATGAGCAGCACTGTTCAGTGGTTTGTGCACAAGCATTGGCTCGGTCGAGCGATCGATGATGAATATAGTGTGCGCGACAAAAAAATCAGTGTTCACGAAAAAGAGCAAAATCAGAATTTAATCCGGTGATACTCTTCAGTAGTTGATCGCACGATGTTGAAAGTAGGACCAGTCGACGGCGAAGAATAAGATCTTTTGAATGACGATAATCCCTTTGAGGACTTGAAGAGTATTAACAGAGTTGCCCGCGTAAATCCAATATGGGAAAATCACGATAAATCCCAATTTGCTCGTATTATCGAATACCGCTACGAGAGTGGTATATCCAGAAAGCTGACTTCGAGAGGAGTCCAACAACGTATAATATATCCACGTAAGAGTAAGTTTAAGAACAGTATATCCTGATAATCAGGAGCTCAAAATAATGCGACCGCACGGCACGTCGTCCTTGCCCGGTGATTTTTAAAGCGAAATTGGACTTGCACTTGCAAATGAACATCATTTGTGAACCTTACATTTGATATTCTCTAATGCTTTTATACTATTGCATTTTTCATATTTTTATGCATACCTCAATCTTGTGGTGTTGTAGAGTATTAACTTTTGTAACCATAAATCCTTGAATTCTTGAATCCATGAATCTTTGTTATCGTTACCAGCGAGAATCTTCAAAGTATTCTTCGAAAGATGCCTAACAATCATTTTATCTGTCTACAAACATTCTGACAGAGAATTGTAACCTTCAATTTTCCACTAATCCCTACTTTGATGTCTTTTTCCGCTGTACTCCATACATAGCTCTTAATTCTGAATCGTCGCGTCCAAGGAACGTTCTTGCTAATGTGGAGAATTGGGCTTTTTCGCATGTTAAATGGCTTTTAATCGCTTACGTTGAAGGCATTGTGTAAAGCGTCGTCTGCAAGCTGGGGAGGAGCAGATGCAGCTCTTGGCTACTGGCAGACCGCATACTAAAGAAGAAAATTTTCCGGCAGAATCGGGCTGTTTAGTCATTCGAAAAGCTGTGCAGCATGACAAAATGATGCGATTGTGACGCAAATCCGTGTTCGAAGCAGGCTAACATACTTACATACAAGTGGAATACCATTTGCAGCCGTCTGAGCTGGCACGGCGCCTAAATCCCATTTAAGTTTGTCAAAATCTACAGCAGAACTGATTAGGGTCACCTTCGGAAACTCTTTTTGAAAAATATCTAAGTGGGTGCTCAAAAGTCTGCCGGTATTCGTGTAAAAGTTTCAGGTAACCGAATCTAAGGATCTGGGTAAAGTCCATGATATTCAGACTCTTCAGCGGATGACGGTAATAAAGGTTGTCCAACAAAGCAATATAATTTGCATATCCATGGTACAATTGTCTGGATCATGTACACTGTCGTTGGAAACAAGAATTTTTTCCATCCTTATAGAAAGGGTCGTTAGTGCAGAATGGCGAATAATCTCAACACATTACTAGCATCACACTTGCCCGCATATGCAAATATAGGTAGGATGATTTTGTGACTGACTTGCACATCTAGGTGTTTATCAACTGCACTCCAACCTAGAGAGAATGGACCAAGACGATAAATGGACTCCAATCTTTGTACACAACTGCAGCATTTTGCATTTAATTGGTTTGAGTACAGACTATCCAGCTCGGAATATAAATCGATAATATCAAGAGTTCATTGTAGCCGACTACAACCATGCATCACATTTAATGCATGCCCTAGACTTTGATGTCATCTCGATATATGCAGTTCTCGTTCTGTTTGATGATTTACATATGTAATCAACAAAGTATTACATACTTTATATGTAAGATGACATGATACGTTTTATTGTAGTTGGTGTGAAATAATTTTCCCGCTAACATACTATATGGTTTATCGATAATAATTAATTATACTTGGAATCGGTCACACCTGCGAATCACGGTGCCCCGTATATCCACTTGCCTTCATCGATCGAATTTTGAATCAATCTATCGATTTTCCGAATAACGACTATTGAATCAATGTGGTGGATCATTCCAAATGTTACGTAACTCACCTGTTACAATTTGAACGAATGATGGATTCGAAACTGTGAGATATTCAGAGCACATTTTCTCATGGCAGAAATTTCATTGTGGGGTTTGCGCACGTGCTCACTCGCTGATCACGTGTCTAATGCAGCGCCAAGCGCCGTTTACATTTTTTCGATTGGCGAACACAGCTGATTCATCACGTGAGCAACCAATGTCGACTCGTACGCCGTGGGTAGTCATCATCAGCTGATCAAGCAGCACGTTTGTCTGGTATTCAGCAAACGTCGGTTTTGCTTCTTAACAACCACTTTTACGTAATTTTTGTACAATATTGAACAAAACGGGTCCTACGAAGGGTATGGTGTGTGTTCGCTAAACATTAGTATCCGAACAACACCTCAGCAAACCAAGATTTTGATTTCAGTCATGTGCCCAGATAATCTGCAACAATATAACCATCAAGTACAGAATAAGGAGTATTTGGCAACCATTTGCCCTGGGTATGGTTTTTATATTACAGGTGTTGATAGTGGAGGAGTGAGACTTCCGGAGGACATTCTCCCGTGAGTTCACACACAGACGCTCACGTGCACGGCATTTTATGCCTAAAATTTATCCATCAATTACGCGCATTGTTCACTCGTCGATACGTTACCGTATACGAGTGTAAGAAACATGAGGTGTGCACGAAAGAGTGAAAATCTAGAACTCGTGGATGATATACCTGACACCATCCTCATCACAACGTAAGATCAGGAAGCACCCGAAAGACCGATGACAAGGCTGTCAAACCAGCAAGTAGTTAAGATTCTGAAAGCTCACATGAGAAGGCAGAACCCAAGAGAGAAGATTTGCTGCTATGTTATCCAATGTTGAAAGGCCTGAAAGTTAACATTTTACATCTATTGAACTGAAAACCGGGACAGGTAGGCCAAGCGCACACCCTGTTATCACGAGTTACGACAATAAGATAGATGCATGTGTTTGGCTCTACTTAAATTGTGTAACATACGCTTCGCAAATTCGTGTTATCTTGTGATGTTGTTTTCAGAGTTCAAACGAGATTAACGTTGAAAACGTTGATCTCATTTATTAATTGTGACGCAATTGAAAAGTTGCTGGGAATGGGGGGTTGATCAGACTAACATCGAAGCCTGCATCACCATTTAAAATAGTCATTAGGAGCGGAAAAGCGATTTGACCTAACTTAGCTCTGGCACACGAAACTACTGGTCCTGTCTTTCACTTTTACGTATAAGATGCCAGTCTGTTAGCAATCACATCGTAAAACGTATTACTGATATCCGTCGAGTCGCAACAGCTGACCAATATCAGGATCGATCCGCTAATTATATAACGAGCTTCTTGTTGAATGTACCCTAAAGATTTTGCGTGAGCTGAAGGCGTCGCATCCCATCAAGCGTCAACGAGATGAGATATACATTTTTATTACAAAAATGTCATCAAACAACTAGCTCTTGTTCTTTTGTTGCAATAATTAATTTACTCATCATGGCAGACAAACAAACGAGCGACTCAGACGACTGGAGCTGAGGACACTTGCACAAGAGAGAATGCGAGGTGATCTCATCCTCGCATATAAAATACTCACTACTGTTTCCCACCCCCTGGATATATTATTCCACCTTCGAACTTCCAGCAACAGCCGTGGTCATGGTTGCAAGTTGGAAATACCACACTTCAAACGGAACTGACGCAGATATTTTCATTCAGTGCGTGTGTGCTTTGCTTGGAATTCCCTACCTGCCGAATTGGTAAGCTCAAACAGTTTATCTATATCCAAATCGAAACTTGACGATTATATGAGAGCTAATCCAAATTTTGCCCTCAACTATTAATAAACTATTATCGACCCATTGATATTGATTTTATTTACACATAATTGTAAATTTGTACCTATAGTTTGACTCTATGGTTATTGTAAAGTTAATTGATTTTTCAACCATAATTCTTGAATCTTGAATCTAGGGTCATTTGCAACTACACGGATAGCCTTCGATCTCACGAGTTATATCACAATGCTATTTCTGGACAGAATTTATGGTATCTAGCTAAACTCTGTAAACAAGACAACTTTGCGAAATAATGATTTATGGATATTTGAGTATAAAGTATCAAACATCTGAAGTTTTCACTAAGGAATAAATTAGTTATGCTAGGTGAACTACCCCATGCAGGATTTTTTGTCGGCTGCCTTCATTCGAAGTAGACCATTGATGTACATCACCCGCGTATAACGAACTCATGACCCTAGTGGCATTGGATAGCTAAAACTTATTATTCCGGAGTAATAATCAATCTCGCAGCACCCACAACCGCGGTACTCGGCTTGATTATCGGCATTTGATGCTTTTCATCAACTGATGGGGACCAAAAAATATCTCGCAAAATCTCCGGTTTAACCCTATGTCTACGGTAATTAGATACACGTATTTTATGATATTTTTGTGTTATTCTGCTTAATTATGGCATAAATAAAACACATGATTAATTTTTATGGATCAGATGCCAGACGCCGCCTGACAAGTGCACTCCGATTGTGAATGAAGGTACCGACGGGAGCTGCTGAGCAATCGGCTGCTTGTTTGAGTTGGTAACTAGAGTTACCGTCAGTAGACAAAGGGTTGAAACTGAATCTATGAAACTATTGTCTCTATGGTAAGAAACCGAAAATTGATAACTGGTTTTGCTATTGACATATTACCTGTTATTATATCGGTGGGTTTATTTCTAATAAAGTGAACAAAGTTTAATTATAAATGTGATTACTATTCAGTGCTACACATAATGAACAGACATGATATAAATTAGCACGATTTTCCTTTCTCAATTCAGTGAATAATCCGCAAAAAACAAAAACCCGAATTACTTACCGAGACGACGGCTTTCCTGTACTTTATGGCAAATCATTTGAGGAATTGATCATATTTTTCATGAAATATTTTAACCAATCAACTATCAACAAATCCAAGGTCGCCAACATGCAAAATTGATTGGCTTTGTTTGTTGGAGGAAGTACCGAAATTGAGTTAAAATCAAGGAAAACAAATAAACGCATTCTTCAGTTGTGTAACAGTGTTGGTAAGACACGAAGTGGTTTCGTTTGCTTTGAAATAAAATGATTATCCAAACATTGTTGCGCAGCTTAACTGAAATATTACATCTAGATATAGTTTCTTACATGTTTAGAAGTGTGGATAATCAAATTTAACTATGAATCCTGTGTTTGATGAGGCTAGTAAAATCGACATATTCAATTAGGTGGATAGAGCTCTGAAAGCAAGTGGATTTTAGTCGTACAAGCCTCGTCTAGCAGTGGCATCAAACTTCAAACTTTTTGTAACCCTTTTGATCATATCCACATGTATATTACACGTCATAAACCTACCAGTGATCATGATTACTTAAGGTGAACACTTATGTTGTTGTTGGCCTCCTTCGGTCGATGTCAACCATGAATGTACATCGCAATCGCATGAATGTTCATGTTCTACAGCTTTTTAAATGACTAATCAGTCCGATTCGGAGGAACAATCTCTCCTGCAGGGCTGGCAACGATAGTCAGAACTCGGTTGTATTGCATCAGTTTCACGCCGGCGGCGTGATCTGCGTTCATCAGACAAGAGCTGTATCTGCTAATCCCCAGCTTGCAGATGACGCTTCACGCAATGCCTTCAATGTGATTGGTCAAGAGCATGTTCCTCCCAACTCACCGGGTCAATGCAAAGAGTTTTCATATCCCTTTTGCAAACGTCCTTGTACCGCAAGTGCGGTCTACCCAATGGTCGACCTACATAAATGTATTTAGCGATAGCTTAATAAATGCTAATAAACTAAACGTATGTTTTGAAGTATTTCGTAGTTTTCGATTGGCCAATCGATTTAATATTCTAATTTGCTCACGGATTTTATTGATTAATATTATAGTGGAAGTCATATGACTTGGGAAATTAATATTAATTGATTTTTTGTCGATTGCGTTCAATAAATACATGATAATATTGATTACTGAAATATCGAGTTTTATTATTTTGACAAAGCCGTCAGGTTGTTTTTCATAAAAATGTTAATACTCACAATATGTGAAATTTGCGTATACCATGAATATAAAACCAGGAAAAGGACAATGTTGGCTCACAAATCACGATACACTATTCAATGATATATAGTCTGAAATTAGGAAAGCTTATAAGTTTGATGATTCAAACTGGCAACTCTTTTTTCAGCCGATAGATAACTCCACACCTACCTGATATAACCTTTTAAGCTACTTATAGATACCGCTGTTTAATTTAATGTACACGCATATATGGTCAGGATTAGACCCAATTATTGTTAACAAAAAACCGAATTTGCGTGAATTTCCGACACACCAGGACCAGAAGACGAAATTGGTTAAATTTGTATACATGAGTTTTTTGTTATTACAATAATCTCATTACAGAATATAAAGAAATGACGAACAGATTCTGACATCAATTTGTCAACTGCACGATATTTTCGTCCATCTAAGTTGATAACTTCAATGCACAATGCCGTTTATTACCAAATGCCGTAGCTGAACGTTTTGTACAGAAGTTTCACTGTAAATTCCTGCATCACACAATGCGTTTGAACAATGTACGTCCATAATTTACTTCCGCTGATACGATAATATGATGAACTAGGCGAGCAGATAACAACGTGTACAGAAATTAACTTTCTGCAGGGCCTATTTTGCAATATTCGTTTTGCGCGCTATCTTTATGTAGCGTAATCAAATCCTGATCATACTGTACTTACTTGTTGAGTGCAATGGCAACATTAGGCAAGTTGAAAGGTGGATCTCTGATATAAGGACGCTCTGGGAGATAACGTTTTATGATTTAATCGAGTTTTAAATGATGTGTGACTTTTGGAACACCATGATGCAATTATTGGGATGTATTTATGTGAGTAATATTTGTGAATAAAAATTTTCGGCTTTGACCTTACGAGTTGGGAAGAACTTACTCATGACCGTTCAATTTTGAGGCACTGTGCAAGGCTGGGGAGGGCAAGATACAGCTCTTGGATGCTGTGAGATGATCACGCCGTCAGCGTTAAAAATATGCCAATCGAGCAAGTAATCCCTTTCGCTGTGAGTGTATGGTGAGAGATTATCACCCCCTAATCGAACTGTGTAGTCATTCAAAAATCTCTAGAACATGAAAATTCATATGATTGTGATGTACATCAACCGAAGGAGGCCAACATATATGATTCAAGTTCATGTACATGCTTGCTGTTTCAATACTCTCTTTAGAAATTAATTAATTAATGATTAACAAGTTAATTAATGATATATGGTGCTCATACGTAACATGAATTTGATAACAAGTTTGAACGAGCCAAAGTCTTTTGAAAGAATTGTCGCACAAATAGAAAATAAAACAGTTAAAAAATGAGGCATAGTACAAGAGAATTGAATTTAGAAATCAGTTCATGATTCATGCAACATTGAAGATTGTATTAACATCAGTTGTCGTGATCGATTACTAATGTAACGTCCAAGACGTGAGCAACGCGTAGAATACCCGTTTCTTAGTTCGAAATATTTAGAACAACGGTTCGGATATAATACGGTACTGTATATGACAGTTGTTGTTGTTGGCCTCCTTCGGTCGATGTCGACCATGGATTTACATCAAAATCATGTTCTACAACTTTTTGAATGACTAAACAGTCCAATTCGGAAGGAATATTCTCTCGCACAGTGCTTGCAATGATAGGCAGAACTCGGTTGTATTGCATCAGTTGCACGCTGACGGCGTGCTCTGCGTTCAGCAGCCAAAAGCTGTATCTTCTCCTTAAGTGACAGTTATTATAACAATAAAACGAAGCTCAACTGTAATGGATCGTATGCACTGATGTGTAATCGTGCAGTACTTTTCCTCTGTCTAAGCCTTGGAAACCTGACGGTATCTTAGCCAACGAGCAGTCTCTGACTGTGCGGCACTTGACCTGGATCAGTCTTGTATCTTCATAATGCTAAAACAAATGGAGCCAACATGCTGCAGACATATTTATTCAAAATCCGCTCGATACCAAACTGACATGAGAAATTTAGATAATTGATTTAACAAAAACGTCGTCTAAATTTCACCGATCAAAAATGACATCCAACATAAGGTCAAAATTCAAAGCAAAATATGACAACCTAGAATGGCGCCCAAGTTCAAGCAAGGTAACTGACAATTGCCGAAACAATGATTTAAACAACGTTGGTCACAATGTGTCAAAGAAAAGGTTGTACAATAGCAAAAAAAGAAATATAAAATATAAAGATTCAGTAATAAACTCTTTCAAGAAAATTAAGTTCAACGAAAATAATACATCAAAAATTGCAAAGGTAAGGAAGAATTTCAAACATTCCTTTTCGATACACCGCCTACCAAATTCTTTCTTTGAGTCAAAGTGTAATGAAATTGACTTATACTTGAATGCCACTGTTGCATAAGGTTCGTACAACGAACCACAAGGTTCAAACACAGAAACACAAAGTGATTCTTGGTCAAGCACTCAAGGCGCTTATGGATGACCAAAGTAATGTGTTACGGGTGATGTGAGCAACACGTCACTTTTGTGATGAAATTAGTTACTTGTTCCACACCTTACCGACTGCAAACGTAACCGACCTTAAGAGAAAACAATTTACTTTATTTTGTGGTGAGTCACACACGCCACGTCACATCACCACCAATTGACACGGGAAAATGTTTGTTAGACTACAACCCACCACGTCCTCCGGTTCTGTCGCTGTCCCCTTCAAGATCTTTGCCTATGCTTTACCCATTTCGACTGATCTAGTGTCATGTGAACCAGGCCTACTATTCCTTCGGGCTGATTTGGTAAATAATACATCCAGCGTCTCCAGGTATTTTGACAACCGATGTCTCCGCAACATTCTAGTAGTTAGCTGTTACAATCGCATACGCACCAAAGCTCTCCGAAATAAGTTGTTGTGTAGTAATGTTGATATAAATAAGCAGATTAACCTGCATAGGTTATGCTGGTTAGGTCACGTTTTACGGATGCCGGACCACATCTTGATTGGCGTAAAACTCTTGGTGACCAAACCGTCACATGGCCTAGGCAGTTAAAAACCCTTACTAGTGACCTTTCCAAAGTCGGCGCAGCGCGCCTTCCTGGCTGGTGTCCCCGCGATCAGATATCTCAATATCTCAGGATTCGTCCCGAAACCGTGTTCAATGGCGGTCTTGCACTAAGCATCCTCTTGAAGTGTTTGCTTAACCTTGTACGTTGTCAAGCGGAATGACGAGAAAAGCTTGTTATGATGCATGACAGTGTAAGCAGCAAGGAAGCTGTTCTCCTGATGTCGCTCTACTCGTTCACAAAAATTGTTTGAATGCATGTTCCATTCGAGGTGTAGGCACCTCTTTTCAGTTTGTTTGTGCTTATTCTTATATAGAATCCGTAGCTATTTAAGTCCCACCCTTCACAATCTTTTAGGATTTTACTTTTTCATGGTTTTGTGGCAGATAAGCATTCGGTACATGCTACCGGTGTAATGCTGTCTGTGATGATGATGATGATTTTGTGTCAGGTGAACCAGGCTTGATCTCTAGCTGGTCCGAATTAGTGTCGAGAAATTCCGCCTTGAAATTCCTTTGTGCTAATTTAGTGTCAAGTAAATCAGCTTCCAGAGCAAAACCGACAAAATTCCTGCTCTATACAACTACATGGTAGCAAAGTTCTTTTTACCATTAATCTCATTTCGTAGTTTTGAAACATTGCAAGATTAGTTCCCATCTGCCCGGGTGTAATCGGAGAAATGTTATCTTTTTAGTAACTTGCGTGTCGTTAGTCAGATGACAGAATCACGTTTGACATTCATGTGAAACGGTGCATACAGTGACGTATTCATACATGTTCGAATAAATCCCGAAATTATGATTAGAGTTGACGTCATTGGTCCCGATGATGTAAATTCATAATTAATCCTACACCCATCTGCTGCCAATTACTCCAAGTTTGACAGTATAATAAAGCAAGACTTAAAGTGTAAGCGTCGATAGACTGCGAATAGATTATTCCCTAAATGAGTATTTTAAATTAACTGATTCGGTATGGTCAGCCCTTCCCGTTTCAAAAGCTTCGGCTTTTGTTTTCAAATGGGTAAATGAACGTTAAGTTTAAATAATATAGGTTTCACTATAAAGCAAATACACAAGGCTTACACTCGAAACATTAGCTTCTCCGAAATCTGCATTGTTTCGCAATATTCCGCAACTTACATAGACTCATCATCTAATTTATGTACACTCTAAATTTCGAAGTCTTTATTTCTACGTCTTTTCAACCTTATCTCTTTTAGTGATTCTTCTAATATGATTTTTCACTTCATCTTTTTTGTGTATAGTATCTCACATTACGCAACATTCACTTTCAATATTTCCATTAATTTTTTCGAATGTCCTTGTGTTGCACAAACGTTGCATCAGGATCATTTTACACGCAGGCTCTGCTTTTTATGAAGACATTCTAAAAATAATCTTCAAACAGTATTTTAATCACGAGGTCAACTTATTTATTGGCCTACATCGGTCGATATCGACCGTGGATGTACATTACAATCGCAAGAATTATCTGCTCCTCCCCAGCTTCCAGTATGAGCGGTCAAGATCGAGTTCTCCACAACTCGCGGTTTAATGCCAAGCGCTTTCATATCTATTTCGCGAACATCTTTGTACCGCAATTGCGGTCTGCCAAATTGTCGACTTCCTGATTGCAACTCACCATAGAGTAGATCTTTCGGAACACGACCATTTTCCATTCTGGACGTAGCCGAACCACCTTTAGGCGGCGCTGTTGTAGCAGTTTGATTATGCTCTGTAGACCAGCTTTTGAAAGCACTTAAGCATTAGTCACTTCGTCCATTCACGATTTGTTCAAGATACGACGGATGCTTTGTAGATGAGAAGCATTCAGCTTCCGTTCGTGTCTTGCGTGGGTAGTCCAGGTTTCACTGCCTTACAGTAAAGCATTTAGTACGCGCGCTCTGTATACCATCATATTTGTCTCTACAGTTAGCTTGCGGTTACACCGAACACGAGA